>CACRXK020000123.1:16294-102265 GCA_902702795.2 Paramuricea clavata
CAATAGGTAGAGCGGCGGTCTAGATACCCGAAGATGCGAGTTCAAATCCCGCTCGAGCCAACGAATTTTTCGTTGCTCGATTGCAGTGTCAGATTAATATGAAACTAGTTTTCCTATCTCTGAGGATGGTTCTGAAATAGAATTGGTCCGAAATAGATCAGCAATTATGGTTGATGACCTTTACAGTACCACCAGCCAGTCTTAGAGAGGAATACCCTCTTTTCCATAAAAGACCCCAACACTATGCCACCCCGGGACCGACCAAGGGGGCATTTGCCAAGATTTCAATAGGAGTGGCGCTTGCAAACAAGCGCAGTGCAGGTACTGACATATCTGCAATCGCTGTGACGGGGAACATGCCGGACTTTACTGTACAGAGAACGAAAGTCTCCAACCATATAGAAAACAAGGAAAGGTCCATTCATCCAGCAGCCAGCGCCATTCCAATCAAGACAAACAATAGTAATGTAGTTAGATCCCTAACACCTATTTTTGTAGCTAATTTAGAAGATTCTCTAGCGGGACATCCCGACCCAACGCTTGTTTCACAATTATGTTCAAATTTAAAGGATGGAGCCCGAATAGGTTTTGAAGGGCAAAGGGCACCTAGATTTTCCAAAAATTTGCCCACTGCCCTTACCCATCCAAATATTGTAACATCAAATTTGGAACATGAGATCTCCCTTGGCCGTGTGGCTGGTCCGTTCAAGACCCCACCTTTTTCTAATTTCCAAGTCTCTCCTATTGGCCTGGTACCAAAAAAGAATTCGAACAATTTTCCATCTTTCTTTTCCAAAATCAGGTGCAACAAGTATTAATGCATCAATTCCAAAGGAAGATCTTAGTCTCCATTATGTGACAATTAACAATACGATTGAAGGTATTAAGCATTTCGGCCACGGCTGTTTTCTGGCTAAAACTGACATTGAATCCGTCTTTCGTCTCATTCCTGTGCACCCGGACGACAATGAGCTTCACAGGATGTATTGGGAAGGGAAATACTCTTACGACAAAGTTTTACCTTTCGGCCTACGAAGTGCTCCATATCTGTTCAACCTTCAGATGCAACTTTCAGATGCTATTGAATGGATCTAACAAAATAAGTGCATGATTTCGTTTGTATGTCATATTTTGGATGATTTTGTTATCATGGAGCCACCATCCCAACTGCCCCCACATTATAGCACTTGCCAACAAAGTCTAACTGCCATGATGCTTACATTTAAGAACCTTAACATCCCAGTAGCCCCGGGCAAGACACAAGGTCCTGCAACTGTGTTAGAGTTTATGGGTATTATCCTGGACAGCATTCGAATGGAAGCACGGCTGCCGGATGACAAAATTGAACGTCTCTGAGCAGTTTTCAACACATTCCAAAAAAGGTGGTCATGTGCTTTGAAAGAACTTCAGTCACTTATAGGTACCTTAAATTTTGCATGCAAGGTTATCCCACCGGGTCGCCCTTATTTACAAAGAATGATTGAATTGACAAGAAATATAAGACAGCCCCACCACCACATAAAGCTTAGTGCAGGCTCTTTTAAGGATCTTGAGATGTGGAAACAGTTTATCGTTAACTGGAATGGTGCCAGTTTTTTCTTGTCTTCTGCATGGGAAAACTCTGAATGCCTTCAGCTCCACACTGATGCATCGGGGGTGTTGGGCTACGGGGGGATTTTCGGGGGGAAATGATTTCAAGGAAAATGAGAACCCCATCAACAATTAGGACAGCCCGAGATTAGTATTGCTTGGCAAGAATTGTTTGCCATAGTAGTTGCATGTCACATATGGGGGGAAGCCCTTCAAAACAAACGGATAATCCTGAACTGTGATAATGAATCAGTTGTCAACATTATTAATTCCAAACGATCACGAATTTCCCGGGTAATGGATCTTCTCCGTCATCTCACACTGTTGACCTTAAAGTACAATATATACCTTCGGGCCAAGCACATACCGGGAAAGTATAATGAGATTGCTGATTCCCTTTCTCGTTTCCAGTTTCAAAGGTTTCGACTCCTAATGCCTCAAGCAGATGTCAACCCTCAAAAAATTCCAGTCCTTTTCGTTGAAAATCTAAAGAATGACATAGAATATTACATTGATTTGTCTGTGGCCGCCTCAACCAAACAGACATACAGTGCTGGTGAGAAACGGTTTATTGCTTTTGTAAAATTATATCGACCCCATGAAGGAAAGCACCTTCTACCAGCAAGTGAAGAAACACTCGTGCAATTTTTAGCCTATTTAGCCAAAACCATCAAACACACATCCATAAAAAACTATCTTGCAGCAGTTCGTCATTTTCCCATACAAAATGGTTTTCCATTGGATTGTCAAAAGATGTCACGTCTCCAGCTGGTTCTTCGGGGTATAAAACGTTCCCAAGGTGATGAGAAAAGAGTGCGCCTTCCAATAACAATCCATCATTTAAAACTTTTTCACATGATGCTAGCGATACCTAGCAATAACACATTTTGACTCAATTATGTTTTGGGCTGCCATAACATTGGCATTTTTTGGCTTTCTGCGGCTTGGAGAGTTAACTTGTAACTCAAAATTCAAATCAGATTCGCACCTCATACCTGAAGACGTTGTTTTTTCCAACGACCTGCAACCAACCACTGCTATGTCCATACGGATAAAAGAATCCAAAACTGACCCCTTTCGGGTGGGACATACCATAAGTATTGGAGGAACACACACACCTCTCTGCCCAGTGTTGGCCATGAAACAGTATTTAGCCAGAAGGCAGGCAAAATCAGGGCCTCTGTTTGTAAATTCTGCGGGTAAACCACTTACAAAACAGATCAATCTGGATTCAACGCTTCAAACTTTGCCGGTCATAGCTACAGAATCGGTGCTGCAACTACGGCAGTCACAGCGAAGTTACCTTCCTGGCTCATAAAAACTTTGGGTCAGTGGTCCTCAGATTGTTATGAACGATATATACAACTTCCTTCATCAACACTGTTGAATGTCTCAGCCACACTCGCCAATATTTAAAAATTCATCTCAAAAAATTTAATCTCTGGTCCAATTTTCAGGGGGAGGGAGTTCGTCTATGGGGAATGTGCATGCTGCTCATTTGTGAGGATGGAGTGCTCCCATAGGTCACCCTCATCCCATCAACTCACAAATCGATGTACCATACATTAGGAATGTTAGATTGAAGTATATCATGCCCAACATGGGGACCCAGACCCCCTGAGGGCATTAATTGCATTAGAGTCCAACATGGGGACCCAAACCCCCTGAGGACTGCCCAACATGGGGACCCAAACCCCCTGAAGGCAGTAATTACACTAGAGTCCAACATGGGGACCCAAACCCCTTGAGGATTGCCCAACATGGGGACCAAAAGCCCCTGAGGGCATTGATTACACTAGAGTCCAACATGGGGACCCAGACCCCCTGAGGACAGCCCAACATGGGGACCCAGACCCCCCGAGGGCATTACTTAGAGTAACCGTGAGTCTGTGGGGTGACACTTTGACCAGTTAAAAGTATATATTTGGAGCATTTCTCCCCAACAACCCTCCTCCCACAACATTGTGTGTGCTTTACTGTCTTATAGCTCTCTTAAATATTAACTAACCGAATTGAAGCATTAATACAATACAATTACATTACAATACAATTTATTAATAATTCTTACAAACAAATAATTATACAAAAACAACCCTCCCACATTTATCAAAGCTATTCGAGGTGGGTGGTTAATATAATCAATCAATCTGTCACAAGAAAAATAACCAACGAGCTCTATAGCAGAACTGACTGCTACAGATATATACCTCCAAAGTCGATCTTACTATTAATGAAATTTAAATGAAGGTAGTAAACCTGAAATGAAAAGCACTCATACAAATAATTGTTGAACAATTGATAAATTAGTAAACCTGAGTCGAACAAAAAGTACATGAATGTATCAGATACTGTTTGCATTATCTGGGTAAGATCAATATAGTCGCTAGAAGAAGAAAGAGCATAAAAAAGTGTACTATGGCATCCTTTGGAAAAACTGGATTTACTCTGTCTACGAACTGAAGGTGGCAAACTATTCCACACTTTTACGCCAATTCTAGAAAAGGATTTAGCTTGGACATTTAGTCTTGAAGAAGGTAGATAAAGATTGCCTCGAACTGCAGACCTAGTGCTATAATTATGTGAATCAGCTATGCTGTTAAATAATGACGCAATATTAACAGGTGACTCATTATTAATAATGTTATGCATAGTGCACGCAATATTTAAAAAATAAAGAAAATCTAGTGGAAGAATATTTGATTTAATAAAGAAAGGTATCACATGATCTCTATAACCTCCAAAGTTTATTAAACGAACAACTCGTTTTTGTAACACAAGAAGTTGATTGAGATCTGTTTTGCAAGCTTGTCCCCAAACAGGTAAACCATATGTCAAATATGGCTGCACTAAAGCATAATAAATCCTTTCCAAGGTATGCTTAGGAGTAAAATGTCTAAATCTCTAGCTATGATTCCAACAATCCGACTTAGCTTAAGGGAGATGTAATCAATATGAGATTTCCAAGATAAATTGGAATCAATCATCAGACCAAGGTATTTCAGTGTATTTTTCCTGTCTAGTGGTAGCATCATTTTGGAGCTCTGATCAAATACTTTGAGTTGAGGCACATAATCTATCTTTTTCTGTCTTGTATCATTAATGAAACCCATTAATTCTCAAGGTATACCCTCTTGGACATACATGATAAATTTTGCCAATACAAAGCAATATATGACCCATTGGAATTGGTCGATACCAAATGTTTGACCTGTAGGAATCATATTAGGTCATCTATAGGCAGGTAGACTCGGTTCAAGTCCGTCTCTTGGGGGCGAGACAGACTTGAACCAAGTCTAAAGCCAAATAAAAAAACTTGGTTAGCGTCACCACCCGCCTCTCGATTTCTGCCACCTCTGACGTTTGTTAAATTTTTTTATGTAAATCTCTTCGTTTTACAGCTTAAAACAGTTTAATATTTGAAATTTTTCTCATGCTCAGACTTTCATGCTATATACTGATCAATAGGAGTGCTTGGGTTCTTATAGCAAAAAGGTGGCCTTTGCAACATCAGTACAAAAAATGTCACAGATATGGTGGAAAAACCGTCCCCATCCCCCCAAAAAAATACTATTAAAAATTAAAAACGAGTAAAAATTTTTAAGAAAGTGCCACCCGCCTCTGAAAATTTGTGAGAGTGTGACACTAACCAAGTTTTTTTTTATTTGGCCTAATAGGCAGGGTGCGCAAAATGAATGCAACATCCCAAACAAATAGCAGTTTGGGAGTGCCATACATCTTCAATGCAATGGTCTAATAATTACATGTAAATATGAATATTTGTTCCATTGAAATGTTCACATATGATGGATATGTGTTTGTGAAGTCCTATCTTTGTACTTGGAATGCTTGCCAAGTCAAAAAATGTATGTTTAAAGTTTCAAGCACACAACATTTGATAGACTCTTGTAAAACAGAATAAAATAATAAAGATTCCTCATTTGGCTAATAAATGCACTAATTATTAAATTTCAAGATTACATGCATATGGCCATGCATAGACCTATTATTATTAATATTATCATACCACAATGAAATATCAGTATATTCTACTTAATTAATGGTAATATGGGTCAAGGATAAATAGTCTACACCTATGTGTCATATTTTTCTGACATATTATTGTACAATTTGATTTACATATATTAAGGTCATTATTGTCCATTACTTATACCATGGATAATAAAATAAATGGATAGAAAACTAGCTGACATGACCTAATGTTTTCAATGGGCTGATGGCATGGTTGGATCACAGAATAAAGATCAGTAACAGAAGGGCCATTCAGCAGTGCAACATGTCCGCATTTTTTATGCAAAAATATGCAGTTTACTGGCCAGAAAGCAGAGCAGCCAGCCAGTACAGCGTGTTTATTGGCCAGAAAATGTGATTGACTGGCTTAGTCTGGCTAGGAAAATGGCGGCCAACATGCGACATGTGCGAGGACAGAAACTTCAAAGCTTCCGACGTAAGTGGCCCTTCTATACGGAAAATGCAGCAATTGAACCCACGGCCCTGCGATTCCGGTGCAGCGCTCTAACCAACTGAGCTACAGAGGCCAGCTGTTGAGCTGTAACCGTAAGTTCATGTATATATAGGTAATCGGGTGTATGGGTTGTGATAAGGTGGACTTGAATAACTTAATTCTTGCACTTCACTTGGTGGAATTAATATTAGGATGTTAGGGTTGTAATCCAAGTGAGAATATATACATTTTAAGACCTAACTAGGAACGACTGCAAAAAATGTGTGGGTTCAATTCCTACCAGAGGACCTTGTGCTGCATTTTTTGCAGTCGTTCCTGGTTAGGTCTTAAAATGTATATATTCTCACTTGCATTACAACCCTAACATTCTAATATTAATTCCACCCAGTGAAGTGCAAGAATTAAGTTATTCAAGTCCACCTTCTATATGGATCTTTATTCTATGGTTGGATGTCCAAACCTAGTTGCAAACCAAATTCTCAAAAACGGCATGTTTAGCAATAATACAGCTAAACATTTTAGTCAAAAAGCAAATACATATAACCACGCCATTCTACGATGAAAACTCTAAGTATTCCAGTCAATTTTAGCAAATATTTCAAGCACTAAACAGTGAAAAATACATCGCAAATTTCGTTAAAATTTGTAACCCCAATTTTGTAGCTACAAGTGTAAAAAAATAGAAAACAAAGATGAAAAACATTTACCTTGAATACTTTGTCGTGGTTTAAACAATTAGACCAGTTTATGCTTCAATATCACCCTTTTAAAGTGGAAAATATAGCAAAACAACAAAACGAGAACTTTGGTAATATTCGCAATATGCATGACGTCATGTCTTTCAACAAGGATGACGTCAGGAAGTTTCCTATCCAGTTATTTTACAAATCATGCTTATGCACTAGTCAATGTAACCCCCCCCCCCTAACCCCGGGGCTATGCGGGGGTTAGCGGGACATTTGCAGTTTATTAATGACCCTATGAGCGGGGCATTTGCTTCGTTTAGATGTCCGTTTAGAATTACCAGGGCTTTTGGCGGGGATTTGACCATGGATTTGAGGTATATACTTCATCTAGCCCTCATTATACTGACTTCGGCACAGTGCTTTGACCACACACTTTTTCTGGACATTTGTTTGTGATATTTTCAATATTTCTTCACTTGGTTGCAGTATTGCATTTTTTTATTCAATTTGGTTTAAAAGGTTCTGAAAGCCCCACAGGCTGGGGCATTGGTTAATATTTTTTTAAACATTTTGTTCGTTTTTTCCTTCTTTTATTTCAAATACAAGTATAGTTAGCATCAATTTTAGAGCAAATTTGGACGCTCGGAATGCAGGAAATTGCATTTCCGGGGGAGTATGCCCCCAGACCCCCATATTCATGCATGGTATGTCGACCAGACACATGGCCTCCCGCCATTGCTATACCCCTAATATATCATCTCACAGAAAGGTCCCTTTTCAAGAAATGCCCCCCCCCCCACCTCCAGAAAATCCTTAAAGAATGTGTGTCAACCGGCATGCACTGCGCGCTTTTTGTTTATATTATTGTTCACGCTTGTTACTTCATTTTATATTCGCGCATTGATACTTGACCGTCGCCACACGCAACAAGCTTTAAAATCGTGATAAAATGTCCGATTCAGACTCTGATTATGCTGTGTCTGTTTACGATCCTGAAGACAATTTAAATTGTTATGGTTCTCCGATTGAAAGCCACGATCAATTTCAGTTAGGAGAGGTTGCATCAACTGCCAATGCCTTCAATGCATCAACTGCCAGTGCTTCAACAATTGTTGAAAACATTCAACCTCAACAAACCCAGGTATGTTTGTGATTTCATGTTTTGTTTATTCCTTTATTAATTGGTATGTATATTTCTATTTATTCATTGTATTTATTTGATAGTTTTGCAGCTGCAAGAATACATGTAGCAGACGTAGTGGATGAAAAAAGCGCGGTTGTCCGTGTCACGATGAAAATTTGCATTGCACTGACAAGTGTTCCTGTGGGTCAAAAAAGTCTTCTTGTAAAAACCAGGAACAAAGTACGGCGACTGCGACGAATGCAAATGCTGGGAAAAATGCATTTGACCGCCATCAAGCGACCATCAAGGTTTCTAACCGCGAGATTACGGTAAGCAAGGCAAGTGTTCATACAGAATTTTGATCGTTTTAATTTCCCATATATCTTTTGCACACCAGGTTTTTTATGTTAATCCAAATAAATATGAGTATTACACTATAAACAATGCAAATATAAAAGTTAAATGATGCACATACGACGCATATTCAATGAAAATTTCCACATATGCGCCCTAATGAATAATTCATTGTTCTTCCTGTTAGTCAAGCAAACATGGCTGCCAAGCGCAAGTCACTGTATTATATGTATCTGGCTATGACATCTAGGCACAGTTATATTTAGTTTTACTGGTTTATGTCTTCATAAATGGCTTTATATATAATTTTAGGGCTTTATCGGGGAATTAAGCGACACTCAAAAAGACAATATTCTTTTAAATTTGTTGTCAAATGGAAAAGGGAGTCTGGATTATGCCAAGAATTTGGTAAAATATGGCACAGGTGATGCTGTCCCACCTGTCCCAGATGGAAAACCTACCTGGTGTGTATGTGGTGTCTGTCGTGTCATGCCGACTGAGGAAGAAAACAAATGTTGTGGCAAGATTCGTTGTGTTACATCATTCATTGTGTCACATTCCAGAACACATGTACTGACAGGGATGTTTTGTTGATTGCAATTAGAGCAAGATGTGACATAAGAGTAGAGGACCCTGACTATTCAACAAATAGTTACCGCAAGGCTACATACCGTCAGTATATCCTTTGGAGGTACAAGAAATTGGGCAGGGCAATCGAAGGGTGTGCCCATCATGTGTAGTCTTGACCATTCGACACATTTTCCCTGCTGATGATGGAAACTATATGGGTTTCAGGAGAGCTTGACATGTTAGTTTAATTAAACATTTATAGAATATTCAATTTCATATTTGTAATATATATATAATATGCATGCATAAATGTCTAAAATTGTTATATACATCATGGCCAAAGTTGATGTCAGGCCATAATTCCCCAACTTCATTCACAGATTCTTACCTCTTGTGGACAGTGAATTAAATATCCTGGTATGAGCTAGTCATCTGATCTGTCAAAATCTAGCAGATTTCTAATTAACCGACTATAAATTAACCCTTTATGGTGGCAATGCGCCCAGATGCACCCTATTTTATTATTTTTCTCTGTCTAATGCCAGACGATTTTACTCGTCAGGGAGAGAGCGCTGCCACTCCATGGTTTAAACTATGCAAGTCATTTCAGTATTTACCTCATCTTGTTTTGCTACTTGAAAAATCTTGTAGATTTTAGCAGATCACATGACCAGCTCATACCAGGAGTTTTCCTCCACAAGAAGTAAGAACCTGGGAAGGAGATTGATGTTCCCTTTCTTTCAAATATACGTAAATGTAGGTGAGAGGGAAGAGGACCTTACACAAGTCCCTGCCTACCCTTACCAGACTGACAGATATGTGACAGATATATGTCACAGTTCTGTAAAATATCTGCAAAATATATGTACGAAAGTATCTGTCACATATCTGCAACATATAGGAATTTGGCCCCATAACATATCTGTCACAGTTATGTGACAGATATCTGTCACAGTTATGTGGCAGATATCTGTCACAGTTATGTGGCAGATATCTGTCACATATCTGCAACATATAGGAATTTGGCCCAATAACATATCTGTCACAGTCATATGACAGATATCTGTCACATATCTGCAACATATAGGTATTTTGCCCAATAACATATCTGCCACAGTTATGTGACAGTATAGTTTCCCTACAGAGAAAATTATCTGCATATTATCTACCAAACAGATACGTATAAACATAACTGCCACCAAGTGAGATTTATCTCTTTCATAAAACTATTTCCTCTTCTGCAACATCACGTTGCTGCAACTGTACCTCTGTCATGTTCACTTGAAGCCATAAATAATTTAATACGAAGAAATATTAGATCAGAATAGTAAATGTATTTATCAGTAAATATATAATTATAGCTTACATATATAGATAAATTTAAGACTGTACAATCAATTTTTCTCCAGGGGCCAGTTGTCCAAGGCTGGATTAGCTTAACCCTAGGTTTGCCTAAAATTCAAAGCAAACTTCCTGACAGCTTGTCTATAAATTTGGAAAGATTTTTCAGAGATCTTGTCTGGATCGATAGGAGTTTTCTTCTCTGAAGTTTTGAAATAAACAGGCTAAATTTTAACCCAGGGTTAGCGCTAGTCCAGCATTGAACAACCGGCTCCTGGGGCAGAGTAATTACACTTGCTATAACCTACACTAATTTAAAATTTCCTAATATTATATAATTATATTTATATACATGGCCAGAAATAAATGAGTACCTAAAAGTCATTAATTGTTAATGTCAAGTCTCACTCAGCTGGTTTGCTTTTAGTTCAAGCCCCACAGCATTTGTCCTGTACCGTGTACTGCATAGCAGCTGTCTTTCCATAGACTGTATCATCCAGAACAAAAGCTGAAAAAATAGGAATTGATAAAATCAGATTTATTTAATATGTTTTAGATTTAATTGGCATTGACAGGAAGAATAATCTAGATAGTGTTAGGCCAAATAGGGGATGCCCTTAGGGTAGCCATGTCTAATGGGTTACAAGGTATATATTGGCTTATAATTAACCTTCTACTAGGTTACATTTGATTTAATACTATTTTTGTAAAGTGGGCTTACTAATGAGTTATGTCAAAGAAATCACTGACCCTAATCTTTTTATCTGAAGTTTGCAAAGAGTTCGGAACAATTTTTCATACCCAGTTTGTGGCGTTAGTTTTGTACTAGCCATATAATACTTTTCTTTATGGAAACACCATGTAGTTGTGTTTCCACAAACAAAAGTATTATATGTTTTATCGCCATGGAAACCTACAAAGAAAGTATAACCTGTTTGTTTCAAAATCAAAGTTGATGTAATATTTAATGAATATTTGTGTCATCTGTGCTGCCGTAATTGATGTAGAATATCATTCTCATGCATGAACATTTATAATAAAAAATAAGAAAAAAAACCTACCTACCCTGTCTAAATTTTTTTGCATATGAGAAATATAAACCCAGGCATTTCTTTTTTTGGACTTAGTATGGAAAAATAGGTAAAATTAACAAGACAGAGCACATTAGGACAAATTACAGGTCAATGGGTCCAGCCACAGCCCTGCCCCTTTTTTGGACTTAGCATGGAAAAATAGGTAAAATTAACAAGACAGAGCACATTAGGACAAATTGCAGGTCAATGGGTCCAGCCACAGCCCTGCCCCTTTTTTGGACTTAGCATGGAAAAATAGGTAAAAGGTCGTAGGTTCGAATCCCACCGTGGCCGGGCATATTTTTCAAGCTCGCCCGGTGTGGATATGCACTCAGAGTAACATCACAAACATATTATTCACCTGAGTACACAACAACAGCACAGAAAAAATTCATATTACAAGAACACATTGGTATTGAAGGAACTAGATACTGTTCCGAAATATCACTTACTCGAACCGTTCTGACCGCGTAGCTCAGTTGGAAGAGCATTGGGCTAGTATTCCAAAGGTCGTAGGTTCGAATCCCACCGTGGCCGGGCATATTTTTCAAGCTCGCCCGGTGTGGATATGCACTCAGAGTAACATCACAAACATAAGACAGAGCACATTAGGACAAATTGCAGGTCAATGGGTCCAGCCACAGCCCTGCCCCTTTTTTGGACTTAGCATGGAAAAATAGGTAAAATTAACAAGACAGAGCACATTAGGACAAATTGCAGGTCAATGGGTCCAGCCACAGCCCTGCCCCTTTTTTGGACTTAGCATGGAAAAATAGGTAAAAGGTCGTAGGTTCGAATCCCACCGTGGCCGGGCATATTTTTCAAGCTCGCCCAGTGTGGATATGCACTCAGAGTAACATCACAAACATAAGACAGAGCACATTAGGACAAATTGCAGGTCAATGGGTCCAGCCACAGCCCTGTCCCTGCATTATTGCAGGCCTATGGACAGCTCTACATGTACCATACTGTAATGACTCATTCATGACAGAAAATTGGCTATTGCACACTGCCCCTTTATACTAATATACTTCTGGCATAATTTAGATTATTAAATCACTAAACTACTTACAAGCTCTACACACTATGCTCAATTTTTGGTATGGCACAGATCAAACTGGTACCTGTACCAACTTTATCTGTGCTCGGCCAGTATGAATAGGTAGTCCAAGCATGGTAAACATGTTACGTGTACCAAAATTGAGCACAGTGTCAATGTTAACAGGCCTTAAAATGGCTGCATTTGGAGGTAAACTTAGGATTCATGTGTAATTATGTTGTTACTAGTTAGTAAATTTTTGTAGGGGCTGTTTATAAGATTGAGACTGATCTGGCCTAGGTGGCCACCTTAGCTGGGCCAGTTTGTCATTTCTTTCATAGAAAGCACTAAAAGCAGACTATTTATTCTTGTTAATTCTTACCTTACAACACCAGTTTGCCAACTCAATCCAGATCTGATTGTCGAGACTTGAGAACAATATTTGGAGCACACCGGGCTATAATCTAGTTCCAATATTAATCTGAAAGTATATAAAGCGAACATTTGAGGCATTGTCTCAGTGCCCGTACATCTTCCAGCTTTTACAAACAAATCATTTTATACAACTGAAGCTCGTTAATTAATAAAGAGCTTGCAAGACTCTCCCTTTGACGAGCAAAATTGTCTTAAGCAACATAGTTGCAGCATAATGGGTTAAGGATCAATACAGTAATACACTGATAGATCACATTCAATGCTGTAATTCTTCTGTAATTACAATCCTTATTCATGTATTACTGTAAAATGCTAACATATCTTTAACAGCATTCAAATGTTTAATATATTATTTCATATTGTTAAAAGCACAAGTATGTTTAATATATTATTTTATATCGTTTTATTATTAACTTATACACCCTTGACAAGGTCTAGAAAAGTGCCAAATAATTATGTGACAATTATTGCTAAATTGTTGATATTAATAGTGCATTAGTGCACAATTTACTACAGAATTTACTATAATAGATTCGAATTGATATTATATTCTTTCTTTCCTTGCCAGAAACCAACATTTCGTATGTTTCTTATGCAAATTGAACGCGGCAAATTCAAAATTATATTTAACAGAATTTCAGATACATGGCTCAAGTAACAATCATATTTTCACTACATTCTTTCGCAATTAAAGCGCTTAAATAACAAGTCAAAATATAACTATTCTTACCTGTGAGATCTGAATAACATTTTACGAACTTTTCCATGCCTTTTCCATCATTTGGGTTTGAAATTTCGATAAGTTTCTTCACCATGTAAGACATGTAAATGTGCTTTCAAATTTTTAGCACAAAAATTCGAAACGACGCTATCCCATGACACTTTGCGCTCCGACACTGAAACTAGGCACAAGGCCTCCAGGCAATGCGCGAACTATTGCTTCAGTTGTCATGTATTAAATCACAGTTAATATTAACTGTGATTAAATATAGTTTCTCTACGAATATAAGGAATATTTACAAATGTTTTCAATCAGTTACTGACTGTTAATTAATTTATTGATAATAAATTCTCTGAAAATGAAAATTCTCTACAATGATTCAATAAAACATGGAAAGAAATCAACTTTAGAAATTAAATTAGAATGTAGTTATATGGTATCAGGAATGATGGAAAGGGGGTGGGGCAAGGTCTCCTTTCCTAAAGGGGGCAAATGTAGCATTTTAATATAAATAAAACACAATATTTTTGTCCCAATTTTACTTTAATAACAAATTAATTAACAAAGATAAATATGATAGAAGAGAATTTGTATATTTAATTAGCTATTTCCCAAAGTCCTGGGTCTAGTCGCAAGAATCCCTTGTTGGAGGGACAAAAAAAAAGACAGCACACATTTAAATTAAAGTTTAATGTAAAAGGGAGATATCTCATTTTTGGTCATGTAAAAAGTTGATATTTTATAGTAGATACTTCTACTCTTTCACATATTTGATGCCTGTCTCCATATATTTTGTCCCTCCAAATGACCCCAGAATATGCACTGAGAAAAGGCTAATTACGTGAATATACTAACCCATATAGAATCTAAATCCAGCATGACATTTAATGTTTTAATGTTTTGATAAGATTCGGCATCTACCTAAAAATACAACAATGTAGTGCCAGGGAGTTCGCCACAGGTTCCCCCAATTACGGCGATCCCTTAATATTTACATAAAAAATTACGTTCAAATAATTGATTAACAAAACAGACAAAGTATAACAACACAAATACAAAACGGCTAAACTGACAACTAACAACAGTTTAAAACACCATCAAGGGATCTAGCCCTTTTACATTTAACGCAGACAGATTTCCAAGTCCGAGGATCGTCACAGTTATACGTGATCGATAGTGCGTTCTTATAGTACAGTTTCAGTCCTGATTTAAAAGCACAGAAACCAATGTTTCTGTCTCGAAGGTTATCACTTAGGATGTTCCAGGTTTTACAAGCTCTAATAAAATACGAGGACTGGAACGTTACAGTTTTGGCATAAGGTATTAAGAATTTAATTCGATTGTCATTAGTTTCACTTCTAGTGATTCCTGATCCTGATATAACCGGTCGAGCACTGTCGTCAATATATGTATGATTGTTAATGATTTTATAGAGTAGGAATATATCCAGGTATTCGTGCCAATAAGTTATGGGTAGTAGATCTAGGTTATGTAGTCTTGTTGGATACGGTATGTTGGTGACAAACCCAAGATTAAGGATAAATTTGGTTGCTCTTCTCTGCACCTTCTCGATATTTTCAATTAATTGTATGGACTGTGGACACCATACTTGGGATGCGTACGCAAGATTACTTCGAACGAGCTGTAAGTACACATACTTTCTCGCCTTGATGTCAGTCATTTCCAAGGTAGATCGCCTAATTAATCCAAGCAATTTGTTAGCTTTGGACTTCACCTTGCTTACTTGATGGATCCATGTTAATTTGGGACTGATAGTTATACCCAAGTCAACTTCAGCATCAGAAAAGGACAACAGGTCGCATGGAGAAACCAAAGGTGATGTTTTTCTGGTTATAGAGAGTACCTTGCACTTGGATTGATTGAAATGAAGGTGGTTTTCATTTGACCAACATCGAAGACCTTGAATATCCTGTTGCAAGACCAAGGCATCAGAAGGATTCTTTATGCAACGATACAGCTTGGTGTCGTCAGCAAACAGTCCGACCCCAGTAGAGGATGATACATAGCTAGGTAAGTCATTGATATATACAGAGAAGAGAAAGGGACCCAATAACGATCCTTGTGGAACCCCAGAAGTAATAGATAAAGTGGTCGACGTAGCACCGTGAACAGTTACTCATTGGAAGCGTCCGGATAAATAATCCTTAAACCACAGGAGGAGAGAACCAGAAAAACCGAATTCCTGCAGCTTTTGCAACAGTTTGGAGTGGTCAACGGTATCGAAAGCCTTAGCAATATCCATAAAAACAACATCAGTTTGTAATCCTTTATCCAAGTTCTTTCCAATAATATTTAATATTGATAATAACTGAGCTGTGCTTGATTTACCGTTAACGAAACCGTACTGCGCGGAATTAATGTTGGACTGAATATGGTAGGATACATGATTGAGGACACATCTTTCAAGGACCTTGCTTATGATTGATAGCAATGAAATAGGGCGGTAATTTTCCACATGATCTTCTTGTCCTTTCTTGTGTAGGGGAACAATGTCGGCTAACTTCCACTCGGCTGGAACCTGCGATAAGCGGAGCGACTTAGTGAATAGATGATGAAGTGATGGAGCTAGTTGGAAGGCACATTCTTTTAGAATGCGCGAAGGAAACCCGTCAGGACCATGAGCCTTTGACGGATCTAAGTTCTGCAAGGCTTGGAAAACTTCTTCTACCGATAGGTCAATTGATGAAATGCTCGATAATGGGGAAGATGAATCTGGTTGAAACGAAGGTGATAGATCCTTAAAGCAGGTGTAGACAGATTGAAAGTACTCATTAAACATCGTTGCAATGTCACTAGGTGTAACATCTTGTTAAAAGAATATTGAGGAAAAATATATCATTTTGGGAAAAAAATGCAAAAATTGCAAAAGATGTTATATTTAAATTTTAACAAATTTATATTCATTCTTCGAGAAAATTTAAGTAAGAAATAATTTGTTATTAACCATTATTTCTTATGTTAACAATTTGATTTCTTGTTTTAAAAATTATCTTAAGAAAATGATTTGATATGAAGATGATGAAATCGTAAGAAAACATTCATATTTCAAGAAAACAAATGTATGTTAAGAGAATTTTTCTTATTTCAAAAAATGTCTTGCAAATCAAATACTTCTAATTTTAAGAATCATTTTTCTAATTAAGAAAATTAGTTTCTCATTTCAACAAATATATTCTTGAAGTAAGAATTGTTTCTCAATAAGAAATTATTTTTTTGCTGTGTAGTCGAGATACTGTATATTGACAGACAATTGGCATATCTATATATATCTGCAATTTTTATGCAGATATTTTGCAGATATTTTGACAGACAACTGACATATCTGCAAATATCTGCAACTTTTATGCAGATAGTTTGCAGATATTTTGACAGACAATTACCTTATCTGCAAATATCTGCAACTTTTATGCAGATAGTTTGCAGATATTTTGACAGACAATGGACACATCTGCAAATATCTGCAACTTTTATGCAGATATTTTGCAGATATGTTGACAGATACTCAACATATCTGCAAAATATCTGCAACTTTTATGCAGATATTTTGCAGATATTGTAGACCTTGTTGCAGTTATGCTGCAGTACTGCAACAGATATGTGACAGATACTTGCAGACATTTTACATATATGTCAGTTTGGTAAGGGAAGACTTATAAGATCCTAGGTGTGATCATGAGTAGTGATCTAAAGTGGAACTGTCATGTCGACCACATTATCAAGAAGGCCAGTAAGAAACTATATTCGCTAAGGGTACTGCGTAGAGCTGGAGTCGAAAATGATAATATCTTAAAAAATTATTTAACTACAGTACGACCACTGCTGGAATACGCCGTACCGGTATGGCAAGCCATCCCGGACTATTTGTCGGAGGCAATTGAAGTCGTGCAAAAGAGATCACTTAAAATTATCTATCCTGAGTGTGATTCGTACACAGACGCACTAAATCTAGCCGACATTCCTACACTCAAGAGTAGAAGAGATCTATTGTGTGAGAAATATATGGACAAAATGAAATCTAAAGACCATCCCCTACATAATCTACTTCCAAAACCGGTCGTCTTTGAGCTGAATCAGCGTAATCTGAGAAGGACTTCAGAACAATTTTACCTATTTAAAAATAATACGGTCTGTAAAATGAACAGAGCACAATCCTTTTTTACTTTAAAATTTTTCCATTAATACTGTTTAATTGAATAATTAGAAATATGCTGTAAATAGTAGGAATAAATAATAATAGTCTAAATTTGAACATCTTAATATGAACATTACCTAGAAATATTATGTAAATTTTACTAGTAAGCTCGTTAATTCAGTTGTATAACTGCAAGAGAGTTTTAATAAACATCAATCAATAATCAATAATAAGACATTTTAAACCGCATTTCATACCTAAAGAGTAAAAGAAGAATATTGAACTAAAATGAGTTAGATACACAAACTAAAAGAAACAAAAACCATCACAAAAATAAATTTGTGTAGTGAATGACATTTAAGTTTGGGAAAAAACATATTTATCCTGGAATTTAAATGACAAATGTGTATTGCAGTAAACCCGCTTACGCCTGACTATAGCAGTAATATTATGATTTTGTTGACATGTTGTGCTTAAATTTTGCAATAATTTTCACTAAAATATCTTGAAAATCATTCTAAACCTTTTTATATAAAGCCTTA
The DNA here is from genome assembly GCA_902702795.2 of Paramuricea clavata. NCBI lineage: Eukaryota > Metazoa > Cnidaria > Anthozoa > Malacalcyonacea > Plexauridae > Paramuricea > Paramuricea clavata. Next base: position 34,405 of record CACRXK020000123.1, read on the forward strand.
AAGCATACAAAGCTTATGCATTAATAATAATTTGAACTTCATGACAGCATGACATATATTAAAATATATGTTTTTTCACAGTCTGCATTTTATACCAAGTCTGCAATTTCAGTCTGCAATTTATACCTATTCTGCATTTTGTACTTGGTCTGCCGTCTGCAGATTATACCGCTTCGACTAAGAGACTTTGATATATCGAGTCATCGACATGCTATAATATTTATAGATAAATTCTTAAATTTATACCGGAAATAGGAAACACAGCTATAGGAAACACGGTAATAGGTAATAGCCCGCCAGGGAACACAGCAATAGGAAACACGGTAATACGTAATCGAGGTAATGCATGGCCCGCCAGGAACACAGCAATAGGAAACACGTTAATAGGTAATAGGAAACACAGCAATAGGAAACACGGTAATAGGTAATAGGTAATAGGAAACACAGCAATAGGAAACACGGTAATAGGTAATAGGAAATAGGGAACACAGCAATAGGAAACACGGTAATAGGTAATAGGAACTAGCCCGCCAGGGAACACAGCAATAGGAAACACGGTAATAGGTAATAGGAAACACGGTAATAGGAAATAGCGAAAAAAGTAGCTTTTGCATTGCAACCCACTTTTTCAACACGGAAATAGGTAATAGCAATTACACTTCTGGGCTTCCGTACACTTGGGATGTTGCTCGACTTTCGGAAAGCGTAAAAATACACTCGCCTATAGTCTCCCTCGCAGACGTTCTTATAGCTCTAACCCTCGCTAACTAACAATATATCGTTAGTTAGCGAGGGTTAGAGCTATAAGAACGTCTGCGAGGGAGACTAACTCGCTTACAGCTCGTGTATTTTCACGCTTTCCGAAAGTCTCGCAACATCCCGCGTGCATTGATCACGCAATCCTGCACGGAAAACCATTCGGTATTCCTTTTGTGTAATAATCGATGCAGAGTGTTTTCTCTTTTCCCTTACACTGACTTTATAATTTTACATTGCAGTTCGACTATTAGCTAGAGGGTCAAAGGAAACAATTTTTAAAATATAAAGAATAAATATTAAAACAGCCGCAAGTTTTTAACGTAGTTATGAAAGAAGGAAGGAAAAATTTTCTGCAAACGAGGAAAAGAACTGATCATTCATTATTGTGACGAATTGAAGCGACAAACGTCGGGTTTGACACCAGCAGACAAGACCAATTTGGATTTCGTGATGTCACGAATACAATCCATTTTCGTATATATATCGCATTTAATTTTGAATTGAATTATTCAAGGTAGGAGTAATTATTATTTTGGTAGGACGAGAGTGCATTGACAATTTTAGTTCTTGAAGGACGAAAATATTGAGTAGCTAAATACGATTTTTGACATTTGGATTTCGTGCTGTCATAGGGCCTAATATTCAACACAAGACATCAGCACGCTGAAAACATCGCGCGCGAGTCTCTCAGCTTGGGAAAACATCGCGCGCGAGTCTCTCAGCTTGTGAAAACATCGCGCGTGAGTCTCTCAGCTTGTGAAAACATCCCGCGCGAGTCTCTCAGCTTGTGAAAACATCGCGCGCGAGTCTCTCAGCTTGGGAAAACATCGCGCGTGAGTCTCTCAGCTTGGGAAAACATCGCGCGTGAGTCTCTCAGCTTGGGAAAACATCGCGCGTGAGTCTCTCAGCTTCTGAAAACATCGCGCGTGAGTCTCTCAGTTTCTGAAAACATCGCGCGTGAGTCTCTCAGCTTCTAAAAACATCGCGCGTGAGTCTTGTCGTGAATTAGGAACACTTAGAGTATATTAGTATATTGTTCATTACATTAAGTATTCGTCAGTAGTGCCAGCGGTCGGACAGTGGACTCGTATGAACGTTTTAGGCACGTTGTTGAAGTTAGTTTTTCACAAATGTATGTTTATCGAGCGGTTTACAATAAATGTTTTACTAAAGGTTGTCTTTCTCGACATTATTTGGTACCGTGACCAGCTAAATTCGAACATGGAAGAAATCGCTCGACTACAGGCCTCACGAAGGGGACACAAAGCACACGTAACAATGGTTTTAAAGAATAGGCCGTATTCTGTGGTCGCTTATCGTTTAGTTCCGCTGCCCCCATTGGGGGTCTACTTTTAGTTTACATGAATCTATAGATTTTGATACGCTGAGTACGAATTCAGTTGTTGTAACTCGCACAAACTCGCAATTTTTTGTATTTTACGATCAAACATCAACATTTTTTATTAAAATTTCCGCCATTTTGTTCAGGAAACTTCATGCTATATACAGTTATTGTACTAGTCCTAGTCTCTTAGCAGGGGGTTGCACGCGGTATTACGCAGTTTGTTATCATTCTTCTGAGAAAGATATACAGAACTTATTCTATGTACAGAAATTAAATAAAAATATAGATATTTTTTCACAATATAAATGCAAAAGGTACTGGTACATGTTTGTAAATAATTAGGAATTAATCTATTATTCTTTATTGCATCAACTTTTGTTTTTTTTGGCTAATCATGATGTGAAATTGGAAAGACTGTCACTATATCCACAAAGACTCTCACAGCTAGTCTCACTTGTCATTGGTAAAGTTGTTTATTTTATTTATTACTGAAATTATGTACATAATTTTGGCTTTGCAATGTTAATAGCCAGAATAGGCAATTTTTCTTTGAAATTTTAGTCAACAATGAATAAGGAGCACAATATATTGTTCAATAAATGTTAGACCTATTTGTAGACCATTGCCCAACAAATTATTAATAGCAGTTGACCTCAATAAAATTAACTCATCTATTTAATAAATCTGCAAATAATTAGTTCCATTTTCTTGTATTATAATAACATTTTTCCTATTATGGGACATTGAGGTTTATAAATAAAAACTTTTGGAAGATGGCTTTTACTCTCTGACAGACAGCCTACTTTTTGTCTGTTTATATGGAGTTAACGCAACCTAGATTAGCTATATTTCATACATTAGCAAATGGTGGCTGCACAGGACATAGCCCCAATTATTACAGCTACAATATAACAACCGGCCTAACTTGGTTTTTCAATTTATTGTATGAGACTGTTGAGGCAAGCATGGGCTTGCTGGAACAAAGCAGCATTATATTCACACAAGCAAATCTCAAAGTCATGCCAGCTAGAAACATTAATTGATCGAGCCATTCGAGGTTTAATAAATGTGTAAAAAAATATTAAATACAACATGTTCTCATGATCCATCATCACCTTAAGCTCTAATCCTATTTGAGCTGCCATTAATTACCAACTGAACTACTGGAGATTCTGGGATATTTTATATTTGACCAGGCAGACAATAGAAATTTAAAGTAATCTGGCATCCTACCTACCAATATATGCCTTAGTTATACAAACCTTCTTTCCTCTTGGGCTGGCCAAGACTCTTTTCCAAGCCTTAGATCTTGGATAACAGCTGGGCATTAAATAATTAATACATAATTCATATCAATCTATATATTGATATAAATAACATTTCTTTATTTCCTTAGGGGGTATATATGGAGGGCAGCCAGACCAGATACCCGAGCTAGCTTGCTTTGCCGAGATCTAACATTGCTATGTAATTTATACTAACATTTATCTTGTGTTTAAATGGGAACTGAGCTGGCCTGCCTAGGTGAGATCTTGTAAAGTAAAAATATATTTAGCATTTTACTATTTATAGCGGTAAGACCAGTGATTCGTTTTGGCAAGACAGCCCACCTCAAGAGTCTAATGTAAACATGGGATAAAATCAGCTCAGCAAAGAGAGCTAGCTCGGGTGCATGGGCTGGCTCACCTCCATATAATCACCCCATTAGAAGATTTCAAAGATAAAATTTATTTTGAAATCTCTCTAAGGGATAAAACCTTCAAAATTTTAAAATTGGTGACAAAAATTTCAGCTAGACACTATCCAGGAAAATTGCCTTTTCAAATTGTAAGGCCAAAATTATGTACATAATTTCAGTAATAAATAAAATAAGCAACTTTACCAATGAAATTGATGAAATTGATGAAATTCACCATTATAATACAAGAACTTCATCTCAACTACACAAATCATATAAAAGAACAAATTATGCAAAGCATACCCTTTCCGACAAAGGAGTTAATATCTGGAACAATCTGGACTCTACTCATAAAAACATTAAATCTTATGAAGAAAACTAAAAAGTACCTACTACACTCTAACTAAAAATTGTCGTAATTGTAAATATAGCCTTATTCTTTACTGCTTACAATGCGTGGTCATTATATATTATACAAACTTTAAATCTTAATTATTGTATGTTTTCAATACAGATTTCTTTAAATCTATATCATCTGACATCAAATATGTTATATTTAGTTTATTTTTTAAAAAAGCTTGTTAATCAAGAACTCATCCTGTCCTTATTATAAAAAGCTGGCTAACAAACTTTCTTAATGCTATTCATCGATCTATAACTAAGTAGATAAAACAAGGGTTAATGATTAAAAGCCTATGCAGGTTTCCAATGACCTCTAGCTCTCAGTAATATAGTATTAGTAATTATTATTGTAAATAGTTATGATATATTTGGGCAAATTTATTAAATAAAAAAAGTGAGTCTCTATGGATATAGTGACAGTCTTTGCAATTTCACATCATGATGAGCCAAAAAAACAAAAGTTGATGCAATAAAGAATAATAGATTAATTCGTAATTATTTACAAACATGTACCAGTACCTTTTGCATTTATATTGTGAAGAAATATCCATCTTTTTATTTCATTTCTGTATATTTTTCTCAGAAGAATGATAACAAACTGCGTAATACCGCGTGTAACCCCCCCCCCCCTGCTAAGAGACTTAAACTAGTACAATAACTGTATATAACATGAAGTTTCCTGAACAAAATGGCGGAAATTTTAATAAAAAATGTTGATGTTTGATCGTAAAATACAAAAAAACTGCGGGTCTGTGCGAGTTACAACAACTGAATTCGTACTCAGCGTATCAAAATCTATAGATTTATGTAAACTAAAAGTAGACCCCGAATGGAGGCAACGAAACTTGTTTTCTAAGCGACTTTTGGGGTCACAGAATACGGCCTAGAAGGCAAACGAAGTTCTAAACACTGAGACGCATACAGACAGAAATATGGCGCTAGCGAGTTTGAATACAGCACTCGAACAACTAACGAAGAAAAAGGACATTATAGAGGAACTACACGCGAAGATTGCCGCAGAAATAAAAGATCCTGAGGAACTTGAAGCTGAAATATTTGAATCCGACGAGTTAAATTACGAGTTAGAAGAGAACATCAGCCAAATACGTAAGTACATTGAAATATCTTCTTTATCAAGTCATACCCAGGAATTAAGTCACCTCTCCACAGCAAGTTTAAACCCGCAACAAAACACAACGCAAGAAACCCTGCAAGAAAACACAACACAAGAACCCTCGCAATAATATCTATGTATGAACACCCTCAACAAGTCGCATCACAAGAAAACGCGCAAGAACACTAGCAAGATAATTCTCACATGTCCCATCAACAACAGTTAATCCAAATGCATCACCATTTACTCCCCAAAGTCCAAGTAATCCCTCACCTATCCACGTAGTTCCCTCTAGCCCACAACTAACAGTCACTAGTCATCTGTCACAAAATACTTGTCGACTCCCAAAACTGAGTCTTCCAGTATTCTCTGGAAACCCCCTTCAATGGCAGTCCTTTTGGAACTCATTCGACAGTGCCGTACACAGCAACTCCTCTCTCAATGACGTACAATGTTTTAACTATTTGAAAGCCCAACTTCGGGGAGACGCCTTACAAGCTATAACAGGTTTCACCTGACTAACAACACCTATGAGCAAGCTGTTAACCTCCTCAAGGCAAGATTTGGACAGCCGCATAAAATTGGTAATGCGCACATGCAAGCCTTATTGGAAATCCCGCCCCAACCGAGCAACTGGACAGTTTTCAAGGGTTTTATGACACTTTAGAAACACATATTCGAGGACTTGCCTCAATTGACAAAGTTCAAGATACATATGGTGATCTTTTAGTACCCATTATACTTGGAAAATTACCCAACGAGTTTCGAAAGAATTTAGCGCGAGACCATGAAACATTAGACTGGACAATTGATCAATTGCGAAGTGCCATTCAAAAGGAACTAAGAATTTTAGAGGTCGGACAGTTTGCTAATTTGCATGCTAGAGATAACCAACAATTAAACTCTACTGTTACGTCATCATTCCACACCCAATCACACATCCTGCCCCCATCTCCTCCCCCAAATTTCCGCGATCTCCAGCCCGTGCCAAAGGGGATTTATCCTGCCTCTTTTGCAATGGAAATCATCATCCCACATCATGCAAAGTTTTCACTGACCCTCAAAAACGTTATGAGACTGTAAAGAAAGAAAATCGCTGCTTTAATTGCCTGGGACGCCATCGGGTTGCACTATGCAAGTCATTGCACCGTTGCCAAGCCTGTAAACGAAAGCATCACACAAGTCTGTGCAATCAAAGGAACCATCAGTTCATGCCACAGTCACTCATATCACCCCAACCTCCATCAACTCAACTAACACTAATTTGGGTTGTGGTTCAACTTGTTTCTGAAAGACGGCGATTGACACAGTAAGTAGTCCAAAATTCAAGGCAGAAGCGAACATTCTATTCGACGAAGGTGCACAACGATCCTTTATACAACAAGATCTGGTCAACAAACTCCACTTAGAACCAACAAGAAAAGAAAAATTTAATCTATCAGCTTTCGGTGCAGCTATCCCAGCAGTACGACAACTCGACGTTGTCACCATCCACCTCATCACAGATTCTGAATAGACGTTATCCTTGGATGTCTTAGTGGTCCGCAACATAGCCACACCAATTCAAGACCATTTACTATCTATTGTGCCCAATTTAAAATACCTCAAAGGTCTTAAACTAGCCCACCCAGTCTCTTCTGATGAAAGGTTTGAGATCTCCCTTCTCATTGGTGTCGACTACTATTGGCAAATCGTGCAAGATGAGACTGTGAGAGGTGATGGACCAGTAGCAGTAAAATGGAAGTTGGGATATATACTCTCGGGTCCAATTAATTCAAACACACCATCCATGCTCTCAATTCGAATCCTGAATGTGATGATTCGCCACAATGAAGAAGAGTTTGACCTTCAACGGTTCTGGACAGTCGAGTCACTAGGAATTGCACCCCCTACCCTCAACGATGAGCATGCAAACTAGGCACAAGAGTATCAAAGTGCATGTATAACACGTGACAAGGACGGTGCTTGCACTGCTGCGTTTCCCTGGAAGAAAGACCATCTTCCCCTTCCCTCAAATTACAAGGTATGTGAACGTCGAACAAGATCGTTGGCACGTCGCCTAGCCCAAACACCTGATCTCCTCAACACCTATGGAGAGATAATCGCAGATCAACAGAAACGCGGGTTCATCGAGCAAGTTCAACCGCAAAAAAATGGTCGAAACCTGCATTATATACCACACCACCCTGTCCTCAAGGACTCCTCCACAACACCAGTAAGAATTGTCTACGATTGTAGCTGCCGACAGTCGACCAACGCCCCAAGCCTGAACGATTGCCTGCAGACTGGACTTCCAGTATTGACTGATATGTATTCCATTCTTCTACGTTTTCTGACACACCCTTATGCCCTTTCTACTGATATAGAGAAAGCCTTTCTTCACGTACGCCTCAACGAACTGGATCGAGATTTTACTCGTTTGTTCTGGTTATCCAATCTCAGTAATCCTAAAAGTTCATTCATCACATACCGCTTCAAAGTTGTCCTATTTGGTTCTGTCAGTTCCCCATTCATGCTTAATGCCACCTTTCACTACCATCTAGACAACAACAACACCACTGTTACCCAAGATAAGAAGGAGAATCTTTATGTTGATAACCTGATCTCTGGATGTAATACTGAAGCTGAGGCTATCAATTACTACAATGTGGCAAGATCTATCATGAGTCAAGGAAACTTTAACTTACGTTCTTGGTCGAGCAACAGTCCATTGCTCCAAGCACGCGCAGCAGATGACTTTAGCGACGAGAAATCAGAGAGTGTCAACATTCTTGGTCTTCAATGGAAACCCACGACTGACAAGCTTACCTTAGTAGAGAACAGTGGTAGTTTCAACCCAAACGCACCAACAACGAAACGCAAGATCCTGCAACTATCCTTCAAGGTTTATGATCCGCTTGGCCTCCTATCACCTGTGACAGTGAGAGTCCGAATTCTATTGCAAGATCTGTGGCGTAGAAAACTCCCCTAGGACACACCTGTTGATGAAGGCCTCCAGCGAACATGGTCAAGCATCGCTGAAGATATCGAAGAGTCTGTCAAGGAGTGTGCAACCCTGCCAAGACAATACTTTTCCGATTCAGTGAAACAAGAAGGCAACATCCATTTACACGTGTTCTGCGATGCCAGCACAGTTGCATATGGTGCAGTAGCATTCCTGCAACGAGAAAACCACACCTCGTTTGTTATGGCAAAAACTCGTGTTGCCCCTCTCAAGACACGAACACTCCCTCAAATGGAACTCATGGCTGCTTTAATCGGTGCAAGATTGACTCACTTCATTCAAAACACCCTGCAGAAAAGATTCCCCAACTTGAGCATTCATTTGTGGTCCGACAGTCAAATTGTTCTTCATTGGTTATCCAGTAAGAAGTCAGTACCACAATTCGTAGCGAATCGTGTGAAAGAGATCAAGCTACTTTATCCTGCCTCTTCCTGGCACTACTGTCCCACATCAGACAACCCAGCCGATCTGCTAACCCGAGGAATCACTTCAAATCAACTTCGATCCTCAACGATCTGGTTGCATGGCCCACCCTGGCTAACAGCCGAAAGTCAGTGGCCATCGTGGACCGCTAAAGAATCAACCTTGATGTCAACGCAGACACTTGTAACCATCACTCTTCCAAATACCGATGCTGGGCGTATCCCACCAAGCTACCAACCTGGTCTACATCATATCATCGACGTATCAAGAGAGACCAAGTTATCCAAGCTCATCCGTTGCACTGCCTATATCCTACGGTTTGTCAACATCTACACCAAACGAAATCCGCTCCAATCTAGCCCCCTTACCACTCAAAAATTGCAAGAAGCAGAATGCCAGTGGATTCAGAATGTACAAGCGCTCACCTACGGTAAAGAAATCGCCAACCTGTAAACCAAGCATGACAACCGCCTACCACTTGTCCGCCAGCTACGCCTCTTCCTTGACGCAAGTGGTCTTCTTCGCTGTGGTGGGAGGATCCACAACGTACGCCCCCCTCAGCGAATTGACCAAATTCCCTTATCTCCTTCCTGCCAAACATGCCTTTACAGAATTGGTCATTCAAGACGCCCACCAAAACCAGTTATACGCAGGTGTAAATTCCACCGTTACAGCACTACGTCAGAAGTTCTGGATACCAACAGCCCGTCAGTCTGTGAAGAAAGTACTCCGTTGTTGTGTCAACTGCCGTAAGGTCGTGGGAACTTCATATTCCGCTCCCGATCCTGCACCGTTGCCGAAGTCGCGTCTACATGAAGTCGTGCCGTTCAAGGTAACCGGAGTTGATTTCACTGGCGCACTGTTTGTTAATGAGACTGATGGATCAGAGACAAAGGTATACATCTGTCTTTTCACCTGTGCGACATCAAGAGCAATACATCTGGAAATCGTCACCGACTTAACAGAAGAAACCTTCATCCAAGCATTCCGTCGCTTCGCTAGCCGGAAGTCACTTCCAAAGCGGATGATATCAGACAACGCGTCAACCTACCTCTCGGCAGCTGATGAACTCAAGCAGCTATTTCAATCGCCATCACTGAAGAAAGCGTTCAGCGACTGTGGAATCGAGTGGGAATTCATACCTAAGAGAGCACCTTGGTACGGAGGTTTTTAGGAACGGCTGATCGGTATGACGAAGACAGTCATCAAGAAAGTACTCGGTCGAGCACGAATCAGTCTTATCACCCTTCAAACGCTAGTCACAGAAATCGAAGCAGTACTCAACGATCGACCGCTTACCTATGTTTCCTCCGACGTGAACGACCCCGAACCTCTCACTCCAGCCCACCTCCTCTATGGGAGGCGAATGACATCATTACCCTATCCAGACGTAGACGACGACGAGTTCGAAGATCCAGATTTCATGGACGATTCTGAAGTCAGAAGAAGAGCAAAATCGCAAGCATTACGGTTGAAGCATTTTGAATCACGATGGAGAAAAGAATACCTAACCTCGCCCCGAGAATTTCACAAGAGTACAGGAAACAACGATCAATCAGTTCGAGTGGGAGACGTGGTTTTAATACATAGCGACAAACCGACACTCTTATGGAGAATGGCACACATCGAAAGCCTGATACGAGGAAAAGATGGTCTGGTACGTGCTGTAAATCTACGCACCAGCAAGGGAAAGACCAATCGACCAATTACAAAGCTCTACCCGCTAGAACTAGTCGACAGCGAGAAATCCTCGGACAGCCCAGTTGAACGAGAAGTTGGTAATCCCCAAGGAAATTGTATCCGAAATTCCAAAAAGACCGGTACGTGAGGCTGCGAAGAAAGCGTCGCAAAAGATCTCGGCTTGGACTGAGACACTTCGTGGCCCGCCGGAGAATGTCGTGAATTAGGAATATTGAGAGTATATTAGTATATTGTTCATTACATTAAGTATTCGTCAGTAGTGCCAGCGGTCGGACAGTGGACTCATATGAACGTTTTAGGCACGTTGTTGAAGTTAGTTTTTCACAAATGTATGTTTATCGAGCGGTTTACAATAATATTACTAAAGGTTGTCTTTCTCGACAAGTCTCTCAGCTTCTGAAAACATCGCGCGTGATCATGAATTTCCTATCTCATGTTTCTATGATCCATCTTTTATTTGAAGGCATAAAAATAGCAGCGAATATACAGGGTGTCCCACACCAATGACTCCCACTAGATATTGTATAATTTCTACATTACCTTTAATAGAAGTTTTGGGCTTTTATAATCGATTGAATAACGAACATATATCTTCTCACTCCGAAAGTATTGAATATTTTCCTTCTGGAAACATTTAAAAGGTGGCGATACCAATAGTCGGACTTGTCAAAATTATTGAAATGAGGTTAAAATATTCCAGTATATTTAGAAAGAATTTTAAAATTAAATTAGAGAAACTAGGCACACATCCAACCTTAAACTGTTTCAAATCATTACTATGTCGTTTCATTTAAAATAATTCGTGAAAATGATGCAGAGAGGCGGAAACTCAGACACACAGAGAGGACTTCCCTAAATTTGCCGTTTTCCGTAACGGATGGGGGAGGGAGATCTGATTCCTAAGGGGGAAACTGCTCCCCCACTTATATCGTTCAAAAACGCCCTCATAATGTGGGGTGTATCAAAAAATGGTAATCGAACTTTAACATGTTCGCATGCGGTAGATATCGAGTTTATTGGCACAGCAACAAAACTCCGACTTTTAGCTGTCTAATGATACATTTTTTGGTCATTATAAAGAAAGATGTCCCGATACAAATTGAATAAAAATTGCCGGTCGAAATGCGGTGCGAAACTATCGGAAAAATACCTCATAATTTGAGTTTAAAATTAATTCATGTCATGAAATGTATTATGCCTATCAATTTGAATGGCATAACTTGGGATAAAACTAAATAATGGTTGATAGATGTGGTCACTTGTTTGCCAAAACACATATTTAGTGATTAATGCACAAAGGTGCATGGAAAAATTGAAATGACAGGCAAAAGGTGTCATTCGAAGGCTAGAACCCTAATTTGTATTAATTTAATGTGGAGAAATTAAATCTGTGCACTTAATGTTGAGGGCTGAAAAGCGCGCTAAAATTGGACAACCTTAGTTTCTTTTATACACCTGGCTGCATGTATGTATGGCTATAATAAATTCAAACTTACGTCCAGCCCATGTTGCTTTCGCAAAGCCACCAAATATCAAATTCTTGTTATCCTTGACGACTTTAACAATTGTAAGGGTGGGTACATTCCCATTACATCTAGCAAGGAATGTCGTGCTTGCCCAACCGTCTCTTGTTGCTTGCCAACATACACTCCAGTTTCCTGCTAGTGGCAACCATTCTCCCAGTTTTGTTGTAAAATCCAGTGGCTCAGACCACAATATTTCTGATTCGAAAGACAAAGCTAAATGTATTGTTAAACACAAGAGTCTGTTATGAGTAATGAGATATACTAAGATGATAACATTGTGTTCTCCCCAGTTGGACTCAATAGCTTAATTGGTATAGGGTGTCAACCCGGTTCGCTGAATATGCAAATTCAAATCCCGCTTGAGTCAACTTTATGTTGACAAAGCAGTGTTGGGATTTTCTCAGGAATACATTGTATCATGCAAAAATAAGTTGGTTCACTACTCTTTCCTATTAAAATAAATATACATTCACCATAATTAGACTCCTCACTGGAAATCAACAAATCAGTCATGATTCTTTAGTAGAAATAATAATTAAGAGTAGAAGGCACTCGGAGATTATAACAGTACATATCTCTGCCAGTGAATTAAGTTATGTATCGTGCATAAATTATGCAATGGGTCAATAATGACGCATTCAGTTTGGCAAAGCAAGACAAACTTTTGATTTATCCAAAATTTCATCAAGGTCTCCTTGGACAATGTCCATTCGTTCCACAATTTTTTTTATTAATAAATTGTATTGTTCGTGAGTTATCAGGCTAACAGACAAACACACACATGCACACAAACATACACACGCGTGGATCAAAACATAGTCTTCTGGCGGAGGTACAGTAATAACCAATCACTAGATTATGTACATAGCTTTCAGGGACGTTGTAACTGAGTTTTTCGACGTTTTGTAAGCACATTCGTTTTGACGTCTCCTGCTTTTAGTGCCCTTTTTTTTAAATTAGTCTCCATGCACTTAGTTTGCGAAAAAAAAATTGCTCGCGAATTTCAAGTTGGGTTTTGAAATGGGCGCCAGCTGAGAGTGATTCAGTAACTTAGCTATGAGTCGAAAAGTCGTAAATTATTATTGCTTAATTTCCTCTTAATTAATTAAAATATGTGAAGAGAATAAAGTTAATATAAACATACGACTTTTTAATAGTTGTAGAAACGTTCAGTGATTGAGTGACTGACTGAAATTTAGAAATGTATAAGTTTTCAAAATTTTATACCTGCGCACTTTTTCCCGTCCCCAACGAACCCGCTTTTACATTTGCAGTGGTATGAGCCTTGAGTATTGATGCACCTTGCATTTGGATGACAACTGAAGTTTCCTTCAGAGCATTCATCAAGGTCTGAAATAATCAAAATATACAACTTAATAGTCTATCTCTAATTATTTATGTTAACATATCCTTTAGATACCTGTGCAGTTCTCTTTCCCATCGCTCACGTATCCGTTTTTACATTCACATTTGTACGAGCCTTGAGTATTTATACAAGTGGCATTTAAGTGACAAGTGAAGTTTTCTTCAGAGCATTCATCAATATCTGAAATAATCAAATTATGCCTCAAAATTTGTCAACCTTTGTCATTCTTATTAAAATAAGAGTTATTGATACGCAACTGTAATCAATGGCCAGTTTTGCAGGTTATTGCAGATGCAGATTAATACTGTAGTAAAGAATGAATTTTGAAATTTTCATGCTGTTAATAACTGACCAGCTGAAGAGAATCAAAAGATTATGTTTTATAAGAAGGCCATAAACTCAGTTAAGCGTTAAATTTAGTATAATTTGGAGCATATCAATACTTATATCTCATTTGTGTCTGTTTTCTTTGATCGTCCGAGGTTTATAACTAGCTAATATACCTTGAATAAATAATTACATCAAACTTTTCGACAAAACGCGAGAATTTTTCATCAAAAATTTTTGAAAATGACAAAATATGTTAGAAAACCTCCACAAATGAGATATAAGTTAGTTATAAATCTCGCAAGTCGGTTTATAACTGATATATTGCCCTCGGACGCTGCGCGTCCTCGGGGGCAATATATCAGTTATAAACCTCCTTCTCGGTTTATAACTCTAACTTAACTTGGAGTTAATTAACCTCTTTGTATTATATTAGTACTCTATGCACTATACAGGGTGTATAAAAAAACTGAACCCTTTCAAATTCAAATTAGCTATAACGTATTGTAGTAATTTGACAGCTCTAATTGTTTTGAGTTAATGGTCGGGTAAAAAAACAAGGTCTTGTACTCATGGAACAAAACTCAAAGAAATAAAAATTAGAAAATTTAAAAGTTTTTAAATATGGCTGTCAAATTACTACAATATGTTATAGCTAATTTGAATTTGAAATTAAGGTTCAGGGTTTTTTTATACACCCTGTAGTGCCATAATAGTTAGGGATAGGTATATCATGCGTACTAAAATGGTATTCTAAATCGTACCAATAAGATAGTCCATGTTTCGGCAGTTCGAAATGGAAATGAAAAGTTTAATATCATGACAAAGATAACTGGAGAAACGCATTTTTTAAAAAAAAATTATACAGATGTTTATAAAGAACGCTGTAAGGACTGAAATCTTTTGTTTTTCTAAAAATAACAAATATTGGAAAGAAAACAAAAGCTTTAATTTGAAAATAAATATTTTCAGGGTAGACGCTGACTCGTCCCCAGTCATCTCTGTATTTCAAGCGCGGGCGGAAGGAAAGGTAGCAAGGGCATGCAGGCGGTGAGCACACGCGATATTCCGGCGCCCGCGCTTTAAACAGAGTAACACACAGACAACTGGGGACTAGTCAGGTGTGGACGACTATCTTAACATTATTATTACCATTTTCACACATCTCTCCTTCGTATCCCTCTTTACATAGACAGTTGAAAGGTTTCTCTGGATCCCAGATCATTGTACCACCATTGCGACATTCATTCACTTCTCCTCTGCACGACGCCTGCAAAATAGTTCATTGCAGCATGATTTTAGAGACCGACAATAAATACCAGAAAAATGTTTAAATACCAGAAAAGTTTTGTTTCAATTTGTTGCCAATAGTGGATTCTTATTTAACCAAATTGTTACTTATTGTGCGCATTTTGCTCAAACAACGCACATATACTGTATTATAAAATAACATGTATATAACGCGTATTCTGATTGGTCGAAAGCCGTGTTTGGATCAGGCCATCCAAACACGGAAGACTACCGTGTTGTTGTTATTTTATAAAACAATTATTTTATGGTTTCCGTGTTTGGATGGACTGATCCAAACACTTGGGAATGTTGCTCGAGTTAAGAAAAGCGGGCAAAATCACTCGCCTTCGGCTCGTGTTTCGCTCGCTTTTTTTAACTCTCGCAACATTCCCGCGTGTTTGGATCTGGCCATCCAAACACGGAAACCATAAAGTAATTGTATAATCCAAAGCTTAAATATAGACGGTTTTATTTAAACTTGCGAAAAAATAGGACTTTGTATTCAAAACGTATGGCGAACTGAAAAAATAAGGTTACATAGACTTGCTAATCCCGGAGTTTACCTGATTTTTGATGAAAATATCTTATAATTTATTTTAAAATTTCAAATGAAGGGTTATTGAATATTTAGATCTATACGCATTTTATTCATAGACTATAGAATTGCCATTTTTGGGAAGTTTTCCTTCATACAAAGTTTTCAGAAACTCCAGGAATTAAAATATTTCAAAACAGTGTAAATCGATTCTGACATAATCATGCAGAAAGCTTTCTCTTTGTCCCAAATGTTTTTTAAAAGTATACATAATTGCTTACCACTTGACTTCGGTCTACATTATTTTTGATGAACATCCAAACTCGCTTTTTTTGGCTGGCATTATTGTCAAACTCATGTCGAGTCGTGTTTGTCAACTGACAGTTCAAGTCATTCCCTTCGTCTTTCTCCTTGTAGTTGAATGCGACACAAAAACGGTGTTCTGCGCATTGAAGGCCACAAAACTGATAAGTTGGTCCTCTGAATTGGGCGATGATGTTTGTTTTTAAACTGGCCACATCTAAAATCAGGCATTAAATAAGGATTTTTTACAAGGAAACATTTAACGTCCACGCCAAGGACAACAATCACTTGGAAGTGTGACAGACTAGCTTGAGCACAAATACTAGTCAACTAAGAAAAAGCTAAGCTTTATTGAATATTCGTTAAAGTTCAGTGCCTTTTAAAGGCAAACATTTGTTTCAAATAGGTGAAATGCGGGCCAATAACTTTTAATTTTTACCGTAACTTGAACAATAACTAGTTATGTCTTGAGCTAATGCATATATTAGGCCGTGAGATGAGGGTCGAAAATATGCTTAGAAAACAGATTCCGTAGCACCCCTCGTGTAACTACATAATTTTTACATGAATGGATAGATTAGAACTTACTTAGTTAGAATCCACTTACCCCCAAGCGAAATAGTTACACAAATTGAAGTAGAACATCTCCAAAGTACAGGCTTCTTCGAATTTTGAAATCCGTGAACCGCCATTGTTGTGTTGCAAATACGCATGCGCTTGACCGTAAAACACTTAATGCGCACGCGCAGATTAGAAAAACTGATCTCGGTCCAGGACTGGACAAGAAACAAATTATGAAATGTGCGAAAGCAGAGCTGAAATAAAACAAGATGACATCGAAGTGTTTTAAAAATATATGATATATTTATGGTCTGTATACTTCAATGGAGTTCGCCAAACATTCTGAGACCAGGAACACTTCCAAGTCAACATTGCAATAATGTTAACTTATTTTTAAAAAAATCTGAATAACGCGTTCGCAAGCAAATCTGTTTTTCAGGCTTTAAATATTATCACAATCCTAAACATTCAGGACTGTACACAGCGGGGAGACAGGGGGGGGGGCAATTGCCCCCTTGAGAAAACTATATTTACGATTTTTAGAATGTCATTAATTATTCTTCGGATATTTGGGACTTTTTTCGGCATATAGACCCAGTACTGCCCCTGGTGAAAAAATCCTTCGTACGACCCTGTAGACATTCTAGAACACGCATACCGTAATTTATCTTTTTTTTTGGGGGGGGAGGAGGGGGGGGGGTGTTTCTAATATATACAAAGAATCAGTTTGCACTGGTTTGATTCTCTTTAAATATATGCAACATCGGGTACTGTGATTTTCATTCCAATATCATAATTATCTTTCAAATACAATTCTTTCATGCTTCACGATTTTATACATTAATTGCTCACAGGTGAGGGCAGGCAGGGAGTGGGGAGGGAGTGGTGTTAAACAGAGAAATTACGATAACTAACAATCTTATTTATTTTCTAAATCTTTCCCCGTCACTGATTTTATTGAGTCAAAGTTAGTTGGTCCAAACCTGGAACTTCATCACGACTCTGTTTTTGTATCAGCCAATTTCATCCTCAAACTGCTTTTCGCCAATCCAATTTGTGCAATCGTCATTCTCAGTTTATAAAAAAAATATAAAGAAAAAGGAAACAGCCTAGTATGTTATAGGAGGTATTGTTATACAACAGTATTTCGTGACGTTTGCAATCTATTTATAATAACTTGCGCATACGACGCACGCGTATCAAGAAAAGGGAGTTTCCGTCTTATCTAATTAGCATTAACAGCCTTTCCGAAACACGCTGTCCAGTCTCGGTCAATTAAAGTTAAATATGTTATCCAACAGCATTAAGTCGAAAATCGGAACAAAACCAACAGATTACCCGACTCAGACTGAGTACTCTGAGTGGACTCCAAAAGTTGCCCACCATGATCATCACCATCATCATCATTAGTTCATTAGCTTTCCATCGCCTTCGATCATCAAACAATCAGGGTAAATATGTTATCTAACAAAATTAAGTCTCAAGTCGGAACAAAGGCCAACAGATGATTAACACGATGTGAGTAAATAGGATTCTCTCACTCTGAACTCGGAGAAGTTTTGTATCTTTATTCTTTCAGCTAGTTGAAAGAATATTTTTACTTGCACCGTGTGATTCCTACAACCTTGATCTACACTGGATCCTCCTTGTTCAAGTTATTACAACAAATGATTACCTTACACATGGCCAGACCGAGTATACTTTACTGTTTATGAGCTGACATCACTGCTCTTCGAAAATGTTAGCAACGATATGTCTTATAAAACTTCTCCGAGTTCAAGTTCAGAGAAACCTATTTACCCACATCGTGTTAATCATCTGTTGGCCTTTGTTCCGATTTGCGACTTCATGTTGTTAGATAACATAGTTTACCCTGAGTGTTTGAAGATTGAAGGCGATGGAAAACAGATGATGACGATGGACAACTTTTGGAGTCAGAACCGATGACGGTTTCGCTGAAAACGTTTTCAGAAGCATAGCCAGGTTGGGGGCCGAGAGGCCAGCCTGCGAAAATTTATTCTATAAAAAGAAGTGAAACATGGCCCCACCTAGGTTTTTGCCGCCGCCCCCCTCCCCTCTCCCTCTGACCAAAAATCGTGGATACGCTTCTGGAGATTTTGGAGTGCAGTGATGATTCGATACCTTTTGATAAAGATCAAATTACTCAGTCTGAGTCAGGTAATCTGTTGATTCTGTTCCGATTTGGGTCTTAGTACTGTGGATACCAAATTTAAATTTACTTGAGTAATGAACAGTGTGTTGCGGAAAAGTTGTCAATGCTAATTAGATAGGACGGAAACTCCCTTTCTCTTGGTATGCGCGCGTTGTATGCGCAAGTTATTATAATTATATATTTAGATTGTAAACGTCACGAAGTGCTGTTGTATAACAATATCTCCTATAACCTACTAAGCTGCTTCCTTCTTCTTTAATTGTTTTTTGTATAAGCTGAGAATGATGATTGCACAAATTGGATTGGCGAAAAGCCGTTTGAGGATGAAATTGATTGATACAAAAACAGAGTCGTAATGAAGTTCCAGTCAGCGTAACCAATTGGTAGGTTGGCACTCGAGGTTTGGACTAACCAACATTGACTCAATAAAATTGACGAGAAAAGATTTAGAAAATAAATAAGATTGTTAGTTATCGTAATTAGTTCTGTTTAGCACCACCCCTCTCCACCCCCGGCCCCCTCCTGTAAGCAATTAATTAAAGTATAAAATCGTGAAGCATGAAAGTATTTCTTCTTCTCCTTTCCCCCAGAGACGGATTTTCATATTTTCGTTCGGGGGGGGGGGGCGCTGCTTGCTTTGGCCGGGTCCTTGTGGCAACGCCCGGAAAGGCCGCCAAGGAAAAAGT
This sequence comes from Paramuricea clavata, assembly GCA_902702795.2. Classification (NCBI taxonomy): domain Eukaryota; kingdom Metazoa; phylum Cnidaria; class Anthozoa; order Malacalcyonacea; family Plexauridae; genus Paramuricea; species Paramuricea clavata. The sequence continues at coordinate 53,598 of CACRXK020000123.1, forward strand.
TTAACAAAATTTTTTTTCTAGGCCTGCATGGCGAGATCTGAGACGATAATATTGGTAATTTTGCAAATTTAGTAGTAAGAATAATCAAATATGAAACTATCAAATCAAAATATATATAATTTGCGGGGTGCGCAAAAACTTTTGGGGGCGGTGCCAAATGCCTCTGGGGGGGGGGGAGGGTGCAAATAATTTCTGTCACTCCCCCGCACCCCCTAGAAAATCCGTGCCTGTCGCCCCCCCCCCACCCCAAAGAAAAGATAAATTACGGTATGCGTATTCTAGATTGTTTACAGGGCCGTACGCAGGATTTTTTCACCAGGGGGCAGTACTGGGTCTATATGCCGAAAAAAGTCCCAAATATCCGAAGAATAATTAATGACATTCTAAAAGTCGTAAATATAGTTTTCTCAAGGGGGAAATTGCACCCCCCCCCCTCCTGTCTCCCCTCTGTGCACGGTCCTGAATGTTTAGGATTGTGATAATATTTAAATCCTGAAAAGCAGATTTGCTTGCGAACGCGTTATTCAGATTTTTTTTAAAATAAGTTATTATTGTGATGTTGGCTTGGAAGTGTTCCTGACTCCTGGCCTCAGAATGTTTGGCGAACTCCATTCAAATGCACAGACCATAAATATATCATATATTTTTAAAACACTTCGATGTCATTTGTTTTATTTCAGCCCTGCTTTCGCACATTTCATAATTTTTTCTTGTCCAGTCCTGGATTGAGATAAGTTTTCTAATCTGCGCATGCGCATTAAGTGTTTTGTGGTTAAGCGCATGCGTATTTGCAACACAACAATGGCGGTTCACGGATTTCAAAATTCGAAGAAGCCGGTACTTTGGAGATGTTCTACTTCAATTTGTGCAACTATTTCGCTTGGGGGGAAGTGGATTCTAAATAAGTAAGTTCTAATCTATCCATTCATGTAAAAATTATGTAGTTACACGAGGGGTGCTACGGTATTGAACATTTTCGACCCTCATGCAACGGCCTTTATATTTCAGTGCGGTATCAGTAATATTTTATAATTTGGGCGGGGCACAGGCAGAAAAGCCGTTTTGGCACTTTGGGCCGTTTAGTCCAATGGTTGAGGCTATCTAACAAGTACGTAAATCATGCAGTCTAAATGATTCATAACAAAATTTTCAATTGACTGATGAAAATTCTTAAAAGCGCGTCCTGATTTAATTTTGTAGCATAATTTCTGCGGATATTGCCATGATCATGAAACCGCGCATATAGGTAGGTAGGTAGTTAGATAAACTTTATTTAAAACAACACGCTAGCCTAGTCAACTTTCGCTGATTTCCACGAGGGGCGTGTTCATTACATCAATATAAAAATATTTACAAAAATATTTACAAAAATCAACCTATTAGTATCAACCACTAAGCTGTACAATAACTACTGTAATTACTGTATAATAACTACTGTAGTCTACTGTAATTCTAATACTACGCGAACTGAATTTAAGAAGAGATTAGGCATGTATAGACCAACATAACATGCACTCTCTGTAAGTAAAAACAGCCCCGAATTAAACTTACTAAACTGAGACCTATTAAAGTGTATCTTGTTCTTTTGAAAACACTTAATTGTATAACGTAATCAATAAAACTGTCCTACAAACGATTTCTCTCATTTTAAAACCTTCAAAGGTGTTTTTCACTCGCGATACAACCTTACAATATAAAGACATTACAAAGAGAATAAAATCAGACTTACCCCGACGTATCACAGGAAACGGGTGATCGGGATTACTCTCATAGTCGACGTAAATGTTTTCCTCAGATGTGGCAAGACCAAGCAGCAGGAAGAAAATCAGAACATGTACTGTAAACATTATTGCACGAAAAATGTTCGATACTCTCAACGGCTCTGAAATTTAGAGAGGTACTTCACTAAAAGTGCAAATATTGTATAGCCGCGCCCTCACGCCTAACGCATGCGCAAAACATGGCTGCGTTTCTATTGGACGATTTATTGGAACGCATGTATATTCTGTGTTGATATAGAGCTAGGTTGAACAATAAACGTGATTGGCTGATTTGTGGTCACGTGGGTTTAGATAAATGTAATGTATTCCGCAAGGCGACAAGAGGAATGTTGTTACCTGCCCTGATCCGGATCGGCTACGTACATAGATGAATAAATTGGCGGCAAGACTCGCAAGCTAGTAAACTAAGATTTTCCAAGTTTTTGTAAAATAAAGTTTTACTGTAAAATAGAAGGAAAATACGCAAGATGCACAATGATTATAGTTACCGTTAGTTCTTAAATTAACTCCTGATTTTTTTATCATGAAATAAAATTGCGTTAGGAATGTTGTTCATTTTTCTTTGGTTGCTCAATAATTAACAAATCACGTACTGTCTGTTTTGTTCCCCCTAGGTCAAACATTTATACTCGTGGGAAAACAAAATTCACTATTTCCCTCGAAAGCAAAAATTAAGTGTATATTATCTCTATCAATTTTTCATGTGATAATATATTGTTTATACACCGTTGCGAAGCCGTAGGTATGACAACTGGTTATGCATGCTAATAAACCTCAATACATTTCTAAAGTTGGAATAATGCAAATCATTAAAAATCTTCATAGCATGATCAAACTCAAGATATAAACATCCAAAGGTTGGCAGCTTCCAGCGACATACGATGCTTGGGACTGAGCGAGAAATAGTTTTAAAATTTTATTTTTAAAATATACAAACTAAAACAGCAGGTTCAATTTCAACCCAGGGTTAGCGCTCATCTACCTTTGAATTGACCAGCCCGAGTTTAATAAAGTCAGTGAAAATCATTGATCCGAAAAGCTGCGTCTTTTCCGACCTGAGTTCGCGTTATCGATATATTTTTCATATTTGGCAAAAATGGTCCTCAAAATTGAACTCTTCAGATGTTTCAACATTCAGCGCGCGATTAAGGGCGTTTAGGGAAATGTTGTTTTTCCTATGTTGACTGGAATATGTTGCTGTAAATTCAAAACGCCGGAACTCGCGCCCTGAACTCGCGCCCTGAACTTCTACACATCGTGAAATTAGCGGTATTGCATAATTTGAGCATGTAGATAGTGAAAATTGAAGAGATCAACTCGGATCGGAGAATTATCGGAAAAAGTGGCCATGGATCACAAGTAAAACTCTAATGACAATGTGTGATTCCAGCTATAGTACAGACGAAATTTTGATCTCGACAAGAGCAACGAAATCCAACACCACATCTACAATGAGCATCTCAAAAAAAGTAAAATTGGAAAGATTGGTTTCGAAAATATAAATATTTTTACTGCGCGTAATACAAATATATACAAAATATGCGAACTTCAGAAGGCTATAATTATTTTCCTTATTATACAAGATTTCGTAACCAAAGTTATTTTAAGATGCTCTTTCTAGGTGTATAGTGTTGAATGGATTTCGTTCTTTTGGTGTAGATCAAAATTTCATCCATAGCTGGAATCACCCATTAAAGAACGAAGGGAAAAAACAAGTATAAAATTAACTTACCACGCCGTAGAACAGGGCTAATCTTCTCCTCTGGTATTCATGTGTCAATGTAAATATTGTTCGTGGATGCAGCAAGACCAAGTAACATGAAGGCTATCAGAACTTGTAGCGCAAACATCTTTCTTTGCGTCTTCTAGATCTGTTTTGGCCTGAATGCTAAACTGAGTTAGTTCACCAAGGTATAAATACTAAGTAGCCGAAACCCTCCCGCAGCGCAAGCAAACTGCATTTTGATTGCATAATTTAAAACAGCGCAAGGGGTCTGCTAAATTATGCAACAGTAAAACATTCAGTCCAGTTATGTGCCCAGTTTTCTTTATTTCTTAATTCCTCTTTTAGTCGTATTTTTTGTAACGTTATATCTAAGAGACTTAAGGCTTGCTTCTTGAATGAAAAAGTCATAATGCGTGCTAGTTGAATTGTGTGACAGTTTAAGCATTTACATAACTATAAATACTAATTGGTTAAGTGTATAAAGAGAACTGTCAGTCACGTCCCAAATAAATTATGTTTGCTTCCCGAGTCAAAACAGCTCACAGCGGCATTTTTGTTTCGAAAAGCAAGCATATGGCTGACAAGATAAATTGTTCTCGAAAGCTTTAAACTTATATTAACGAGTTTAAGATAAACGAGTTTGTTCGCGCCAAATCCGCGTCGTTAACTTGGCCATTTGTTTCAAACTATTGCTCATGTCATGAATACAACGAATATATATAAAGTTTGCTACGTGTTTCGTCCATTTTCACATATTTTTCGCGTCCAAGTATGTAGGGATGTACAACCCCAACAGTAAGAACATTCAACCAAGTGTGTTCCTAATTATATGCCCAGTTTTCTAGAAGCTTTTAATTCTTTACTTCTTAATCCCTCTTTTCGTATTTGTTTGTAACCTTCACATCTAAGAGACTTAAGGCTTGCTTCTTGAATGAAAAAGTCATATTGCGTGCTAGCAGTTTAAGCATTTGCATAACTATAAAAACTAGTTTGTTAAGTGCATTAAGACATCACGTCCCAAACGAATTGTGTTTGCTTCGCGAGTCAAACCAGCTCTCAGCGGCATATTTGTTTTGAAAGTCAAGCATATGGCTGATTAAACATTGTTCTCGAAAGATAATTTGTGCCGAATACATTTAGGCAAATTATGAAATAGATTACTTCGGGTACGTGTAGCTTATTTATGTGAGCTTTACTAGAGAAAATTAAACCCTTTAGGAAAATGATTTTTAGAGTGCATAGGTAATTATAATATTTGTTCAAAGTATCTCAAAGAAATACTGGGAATTACTTGTTTGTTTTTGTCTCTATATTTGCTCTTCAAGTGGCTTTGTTAAATTGCCATTATTTATCATGCGTTTATTCCTCTCGCTTTGCGATGCAGGAAACATGGAAACGAGGCCATTTGTGGCAAAAGTGGAGTGAACAGTCAAGCCTAGTTGAGTCCTTCCATGCAGTATTTTTTATGATTAGATTGTAAAAAAATTCAAAATGACCAATAAGATGCTTTGCCAATCTATCTTACGGGCAGTAGCGTAGCTAGCGGTCATGCTGGTCATGCTGAGCATGACTAAAAATTTCCCCAAAAATAATTAAATAAAGAATTTCTTTCTGCTAAAATTCAAATTCAAATCTTTTAGCTTTCCGAAACTTTCACAGGTACTTTAGACGAGATTTTCGCTATATTATGTCATTTTCGGCAAAATATTGCTCATTTGCATAGGTTACCTAGCAACAAACATGGCGAGTTCGTGTGAATTTCGTGTGTTTTCGTGGTCTGGTCATGCCCTCTGAAATCAGCATGACCAAGTAATATATTTTATAGTAGAAATACTGGCAATCTGATTGGATAATGGCAACTGCGCATGCTCAAACGCGCTGTTTCGCAACATCTAGTCATGCTCATTTTCCAGAGCATGACTTGAGCCTTTGAATCTTTGATACAGTCTTTCTGTTCGAGATAATTCACGCTCGAATACTCCGTTCAAGGTAAGTGATTTCACGTTGTATTAATTTGCATTATAATGGCTTCAGGAAGCGTGACGGCTTCCACAGAAGCAGATATTATAAGTGATTTGCTGAAGAAACCTTTCTCTACTCGTCAACCGGGCGAGCAAAATATAATTGTAACGCAACGGCCAATGCCGAATTTACAATCGACCACTGGGGATAGAAGCTTTCAGGTGAGTTGGTACACAAAGAAAGATTGGCTTTGTGGCAGTTTAACCAAGAAGGCAATGTTTTGCTGGCCATGTCTTTTATTTTGTCCTGGAACTTCATCATCGTGGACGAAGACTGGCTTCAGAAATATGAAGGGCTTTCTGTCAGATTGCAAAAAGCATGAGAGGGCAAGATTCCACATGGCTGCTTATAAGACCTGGAAAACCTATGGTTCTGGACCTCGTGTGGACTCTCTCATCTCACAAGCCAGACGTGACGAGATTCAGCGTCATAATGAGGAGGTAAGGCAAAATAGAGAAATGTTAAAAAATCTAACACAAGCTGTTCTATATTTGTCTAGGCAAGAGCTTGCATTTAGAGGTCATGATGAATCTAACGATAGCTTGAACAGAGGGAATTACAGGGAATTGCTTGAACGTTTTGCCAGAATGGATTCTGTTTTTGAAAGGCAGTTACATGGTAGGCTTGCCGAATCGAGCTTGAGAGGGGGTGGGCGGTTTACTGGAGTTTCCCCTGATATTCAAAATGATTTGATTAATTGTCTTGATATGATAATAGAGGATGATATTTTAAAGGAAATGGATAATTGCACTTTTTTGAGTATACAGGTTGATGAGGCGACTGATGTATCCACCAAAGAGCAGTTGAGTATGATCATTCGTCTGGATAAAGGGAGTGATATTATAGAAAGGCAACTTGGGTTTGTGGATGTTAGTTCTGACAGAACTGCAACTGCTTTATCTACAGTTATTAAAGGTAAGTTGATTCAGCATGAAAATATCATGGATAAGCTTATTGGACAAACTTATGATGGTGCCTCTGTAATGTCGGGTTATCTCAATGGTGTTCAAGCTCAAATACAACGGGAGTATCCTTTTGCCCATTTTGTTCATTGTGCAGCTCATAGGCTGAATCTTGTATTGTGTCAAGCTGCATCCTCTATTGCACCTGTGAAGATATTTTTTATTAACATAGGTGCTTTTTGTACTTTTACTAGCAATGCTCCAAGGAGGAAAGCATTTCTGTCTTCCCATAACCTTGAGTTTCCCAGTCCTGGTGATACACGATGGTACTATAGAGCTCGTGTCATCAATGTTTTGTATAATAATTATGACAAACTTATAGAACTATTTGAAAATATTGTTGACAATCCAACAGGGTGGGATGATGAAACACTGAATAAGATGACTGGTTTACTTGGTTACCTTAATGGATTTTTGTTTTGTTTTTTGGTGTTAATTTTTCAGAAGATTTTAGAGCAGTCATCTATACTTTATTCCATCTTCCAAGACAAAAAGACTGATTTTCAGTATGGGATGACCAGAGTTGAGAGATTCAAGACATTTGTTACTTCTCTGAGAACAGATGCCAAATATTCTGAGTTTTATGACAAAGCTGTTGAGAAAGTGGACCTTCCAGTGACCAAGTATGACCTAAAGCATAATTACAAACAAATTTTTTTTGAAATTCTTGATTCCATTGTAGGCATGCTGACAGAGCGTTTTCACGATGTGGAGCGTTTTAGGTTTTTAGATCTTGTGAACCCAAGGGTATTTAAGACTTGGAATGGTGATGTGCCCTCAGAAAAACTGGATCTTCTCAAGGAAATGTATGGTGATTTATTTGACATACCAATGCTAGTCAGCCAACTTTGTTTTATTTACAGGGATAAGGACTTTCATAAAGATTCTTGTGGAGAGTTATTAAAATATATTTTTCAGTTCCATCTGCAATCTAGCATTCCTGAAGTAGTAAAGTTGCTGAAGATGAATGGTGTTATATCTGTCACTAGTGCTTCTGTTGAAAGATCATTTTCCTGTTTGAAGAGGGTAAAAAGTTATTTGAGAAATACCATGAGTCAAGGCCGTCTTAGTTCTTTTTGCAGGATTTCCATACGCAAAGACATATTGTCAGAAAAAGAAGATGCAGGTACCTTGCATGAAGAGGTGGTAAAGAGGTTTGTTGAAAAACCAAGGAGACTTGCTTTCCTATATAAGTAATGGTATATATAATATAGTTTGGTACCTCATATTATCCCATTAAAGAGCAAGACTCTTCCCTTGACGAGTAAAACCATCCGGCTTTAGACGGAGTAAAAGAATAAAATTGGGTGGATGGCTGCTTAATGGGTTAATATACATGTTTGCCAGTATGATTTCAGTTTTGTCACCTTTAATTTACAGCTTAAAATTACTTACATATCAGGGAATATTAGATTTATAGGAGAAATATCCACATGAAGGTGGTTATTCCCAAATATAATTTCATATCTTTCTTTTACTATAAGTCATATTATTTAGTATAAATGACCAGAGTTATAGGGGAAATACCACTCAAATGTGGTGAGTCCATGATATAACTCTTCCTGGGGAGATGCCCACTTGAATGTGGTGACCCCAAATATAATTTCATATCTTTCTTTTACTATAAGTCATATTATTTAATATAAATGACTAGAGTTATAGGGGAAATATCCACTCAAATGTAGTGACTCATGATATAACTTTTCCTGGGTGAACATAATTTCCATGATTATTTTACTATTTCTATGACTATGTTAATTAGACTTATACAGAAAATTGCACCAGTCTTCACCTCACCACCGTCACCGGTGCAGAAAGTTTGTCTCGCATTTACATATTGGTCATTTAGTCTATGGCTTATTGTATGTTTTTATGTACTTCTTTTTCGTTGGCAATGATGATTGTCTTTCTAGTGCAGCATCATAACTTTTTTATTATGGTTTGCAGTTTGCACCCAATCTGAGCCTGCGAGTGAAGTTATAAAAAATTAAACTCGTTGGAGTTATTTGTAATGTAATTAGTAATGCTGTTTCATGCCGAAATAAAATAATTATTACACATGCATTGTTTTTATCGTGTTTTCCTGAACTGGTTTCTCTTTTTGTATGGAGTTTATTATGAATTTCCGTACGTTTTGCCGCCCAGAACGCAGGAAATTAAGTTCGAGTGACGTTAAAATAACCCAAATGTTTTGTATAAATATGAATAGATAAATGTCTGAAAAGGCCGTTTCCGACGATCTAGAGGCCCTAATTTTCAAAAATTTTCTCGCTCGGCGCCAACCATGGTGGCGCCTCGTGAAACTGGTAACCAGCAAAGGCCAAACTAGCATGACCAAACTTTTTTTCCTAGCTACGCTACTGCTTACGGGCTGTTTATATGGAAACTGGAGCGGAATGAATTCCTCTTGTGTAATTCATATGTGAAAATTTCATCCCGCTTGCCTGGAAAATTTTGCTACTTTGTCTTTGACATTTGTTTTGACAGCTGCTAAAACTACTCATGCTTATATAGTGAGGTCTATAGGATTAAGCGAAACCTCACCTCTTTCAAGCGAGATGTGGGCAACCATTAAAACCAGGCCATGAGCCCGTTTGTCCATATAAACGCACGGTAATTTTAACTGTAAAAATAACAACACAGCGAGATCGTCTTGCTAAGCGGGCCAGCCCGGCTTCTATATAAACAGCCCCTTAACTTGTTTCTTTCTTGCGATATATTTAACGACGTTTTATATAACAAGGGATTAGCCCAACTATGTATAGAACGAAATTGGTGTCTTAACAGGCACAATAATATTGACGTAAACCATTTAAATAACTACGAACTGCACTTAAATAAGCAGGGTACATCAGTCTTAGCAAAAAACATAAAGAAATTTCTTAATAGGAATTGACTAGGTAACGACAATAATAATGACATAAGACACAGCGATAATAATATAGTCGACAAAGATATTTCCGATAGTCCAGCACGCTGCACCTCGAAAAGCCCAAAAATTCCTTTCCAAATTAATAAGTCTTATCCAAAACGAAAGGGTTTTAAAATTGACCATTTAAACATTACTAGTTTGCCGAAACACATGGATGAGCTTAAATTATTCATGAAGGAAATATCATTCGACATTCTTTGCATAAACGAAACTAGATTAGACAATACAATAAACGACAATATTATTAAGATACCAGGTTATGATATTATAAGACCAGACCGAGATCGATATGGTGGCGGTGTAGCAATTTATATAAGAAGTATCATTAGTTATAAAAATAGGTACGCAGTGCGTACATGTTGCATGCCTTCTGAGACTTATGATGCGCTATAGCACTTATAACCTTTGGTACAACTGGCGTGAAACTTAAAATATTGATTCAACAAGTTTAGTAATATCAATATATTTATTGAAAAATAGATTTTATGTCAAAATAAGAAACTTAAGATTCTCACACGAATAGGCAATGTTTTTATGAGCGACCGTTCATCGTTAGTTGCAAGCGACGGAAATAACAAGGTCAAGGTCGGCTGTCGCCTCGTTGAATGGAACATTCCATCTTTCACCTCATGAAAATATTCTTACCATTGCACTCATAAACATTCATTATTTGTATAATGATTTAAATTGTCGAAGTAGAAAAAACATAAAGGTACTAGTCAGCTAATATGACCTGTATGATCGTTTGAGTGATTGAAATGAGTTAATTTACACTATATCGAATGTCATGCTGAATGTCATGTTGAATCTTATGCGTACTTCACAATGGTTGCTATTTCGTTGTATTAATGCACCTATCAATGTTAAGCCCCAGAGGGGGGGGGATATTTATTGTATATTTCATGTTATTTAGAAAATGTGCTATAGTTTTGAAGCTTTGCACAGTATATAATTAGTGCGAGCACAATGGCTCCGTTTCAGTATATAAAAAATGAGTGTTTTGATAGCGTGGGCTTTGAGGCTTTCACGATATATTAATATAAATAAACGCCTGATAATCAGTGCGAGCACAACGGCTCCAAAATCACAACAAATAACAAAATACAAGGTAAGTTAAAAACAGCAAAGCTTTACCTACCTCGACCTATTTTCTAAAGCGCTCAATTACGTAAATTTTCGGCAAATAATCAATATTTCTTTGCGTTTCCTCGACGAAAACTCAGCATGAAAATTCTCGTCGGAAAAAGTCGGTATTAGTCGTCTTTTACGAATCTGCCACGTGACTGGTACGCTCACCACCGCTCACCGCGCACGAAATTTAGAGCTATATGAAAGTTGCATGCCATATATGGCATGCTACAAAAACCATATCGAATTCATTCCAGACAACTTAGAATCTATTTGTCTCGAAATTCAAAAACCTAAGTCAAAACCACTCTTAATTGTTACATGGTATCGTCCACCAAATTCTAACACTAGCATATTAAACGACTTCGAAACGTTACTGCGAAAACTAGATGACACAAATATTGATATTATTATACTGGCGACCTAAATTGCGATATGATGGCAAACAGTCCCACTCATCATACAAAATGGTTATCCGATCTGATAAATGAGTTTCAGCTAGAGCAACACATTACATAGACTTGCCACAAGTCGACCATGGAGGAGGGAGGGCGCGGGGAAGGGAGCGCGCGACCCGAGCGACGAAGTCGCGAGTGGTCGACTTGTGCCCCTTGCAGGAATTTAAATAGCATTAAAAATTTTGGCGCGGATAATTATGACATAAAAGGGGTGTGTACATTTCATACAATTACTTCGCCGCGCCGTCAATTGGTCTACAAAAACACAAAAACATTCTCAAAAATTGATATTTCTTTGTCCTCGAATGAAACAGTTTGCATCGAGTGTGGAAACGACATAACTGACCCAAGTAAGCGCCGAAAGCTGTTCAATGTATCAACAAAAACGAGTGCATGTAAAAACTTATTGAATCTGGACAGTTGTTTGTCTAACAATGTGTGCCGTAATTGTGTCGACAAGAGTAGTAATTTATTAGACTTATTATAGAAAGTTGATTCAGTTCGCGAGCGATTTAATATTAGTAGTAGAAGTTAATCAAATTGAAAAGAATCAGACAACTGTAACCGAGAAGCAGAGAGGCGGCGATTGTGATCAACGAGAAGACGTCGCCAGAGTTCAAACTCCGGTAAAAATACGCGTTGTTTTCTCAACAAATGATTTTGTATTAATAATCAGTAATCGAGATCAAGAAACCCAAACTAAACCCGAAACTAGTGAGGAAATTTTAGAATCATTAGATGCATCTTTGGTACGTGACAGTATTAATAAAGTTTATTTCGACACCCTGTACTTTTAAATATACTCAATGTAATGATTGTTTGTGTATTTTCACATGGTTTTTGTGTTCTACAAAATTGTAATTACATTGTTTACTCTATTTGCTTCAATAGTACACATTTGTTCAACAAGAAAGCCTGACAATATAATATTGTAATACAATAATGTAAACCGCTTCGGCAAATCGGCAATGTAAACAATGACGTCACCGGTGGATTTTTCCACCGGTGATATTTGGCGCGCTGTAAGCACTGAGCTCTACTATATATATCTGGAGATCGTGCTCCCATATCTCGTCAAACAAAAAAGTGTCCGCAAAAACATGGCGGATTTCGAGCTCCGCGTCCACTATTTTCGGGCGATTTACCACTGACCACATAATATTTTTGAAAGCCACCTGTTTTCGCACCCCCCTGCATGCAAAAAGTATACACGGTGTAAATATTAAACTATCAAGTTTCACAACTTTATATTTTGTCAACATTCCGCGTTAATATTGCTCGGTTTATGGTTGTCACAACTCCTTTGACAAAGACGGACTGTATTCACACTGGTAAGGAAATATTACTTTCTGCTTAGATATCATTCGAGAAGTTTTTTCTGCAAATGACAATGTGAAGCAAACGGTAGTTTATGTTTTAGCCAAATATAAAAAGCAAAATATTCACAATATTAAAAATATTAAAAATATTAAATATTAAAAATATTCACATATTAAAAATATATTTAATATTTTTAATTTTTATATTAAAAATATTCACAATAGCCTTCTCGACTATGGCTTCTTTTCAGAGGTTTTTGCATGCAGTTTGTTTCATTCAAATATTATATTTCCATTGTTCCTTGTGATGTTCTCGTGTTCGTTTTTCCTACCTACTGTACAGTGTATTTTATAGGCCTGTTTGTATTTATGAAAGCATATTGTTATTGAATTTTTTCCCTTCACATATTTAAGCATTCCTGATGCAAAGAAGCATCCAGAATTGTACAGCATATGGGTTGAGTATATGAATAAACATGCGACAGTGAAGTCTGTTCCTGCGAAAAGTAGTCGTTTGTGTTCAGATCACTTTAGTGCTGATATGTATGAGATAAAGGGGAAAAGCCAGAAATTAGTATTGAGACCGGATGCTATTATACCAACAATAGTTACACAAAGGTTTGCTCAGGTCATTGGTGCGATTTAAAGTGTTAAAGTGTTATATGTAACAGTGTGCATGAGTTACATTCAGGGGCCGCGGAAAGTCGATAATTGGGGGGGCTGATATTCATATATTCGTGTTCACAGACTGTAAAAACAATCGCTTTCAAAGGAAATAAATGATGCAGAACATGAATATATGAATATCAGCCCCCCCAATTATCGACTTTCCGCGGCCCCTGGTTACATTCTTTGCTAAGGGACAAGTCATTATTAATGCCGGGTAGGGGGCTGGAGGAAATTTTTATGAATAGCAAAAATTTTTCATGACCCCTTATTTTTCTAACAAACTATTTTATCCCCCCCCCCCTTATTGAGGCAACATATTTCATAGCCCCCCCCCCCCCCTCCACCCCAATTCTGAATTCAATTACTCTAAGTCAATTTCGTAACCATTTTTCCTGCCCTCATACTCAGTTTACTTGCAGATGTAAAGAATATTGTAAATATTGAAAATAAAAAATATTGTAAATATTGAAAATGATAACCAAGTATATAATTCAGACTTTATACCTGAAAAGTTGTTGGTCCTCAAACAAAAAACCCACACATCAGACCTACTTTTACTAATTGAAAAAAATACATTTGTGTCTGGTGGAAGCATTACTGTATATTGAAGAGATGGCAGAAGAGACTGTCAACAACATGCAGAAACAGAACATGCGAAAGAGGTACACTGTGTTAAAAGCAGAACAACAACTGTCAATTGAGTCTTGCATTTGCAAATGCAGTGCATGACTCTTTAGACAAATTCTTTGGTGATGATGAGGATGACAATTTCCATATACAGTGCCTAGAACACAACTTTTAGGTTCAATATATTGGGCATTACTGTTCAATGTATGTATACTGTATATATCCATCACTCTTTTGATATTGCATGTTACAAACTATTCCATAGATTTTATTTTTTGCCCCCCCCCCCTTTATGTTCAAAACACTCTCTGCCCCCTCCTTCACTGGTCAAAAATTTTTTGTGGCCCCTCTATATTAAAATTTATTGTTACATTTACTAGGAATGGTATGCTGGATGTGTTTTAAAAGAGGGCATACAAAAAGTGTGTGCCCAAATAGAGCAAAAACCCACTCAGACAGTTGTTCAAGAACAACATAATTGGCACAATTGCCATGATATTAAATTCACTAAGTAGCTTTGTGTATGTTATAATGTGTGAGAGTTGTGTGTTAATTTTAATTTATTTATTAGGCCATTAATAAATATTCTTGATTTGAAAAATATTTTAGGAGGCGGAGGGGATGTCCCACTGCTGGTGCTACCACTGAAAATATCAGCTAATTATAGCCAGCATAGCTTCAATAAAATATATTGAAGTAAATATGACATCAAATACTCTTTTATTAAAAGCGATAGCTATGTGCGTGTTTCACTTGTATAATTTGGGACAACCCGAGAATACCCTTATGTAATTAACAAAATAAAACATGAGTATGAGACCAAGAATACTTATTGATGGCCTGTAATAGTAATATAATAATATTGTATATATTTTTAAATTAAACTTTTTAAATGTTGAATAAATCTAATTTGTAATGAAAATTAATAATGCACATAAGAATATGTTTAATAAAATAATATATAATTATTGTTTGGTGTGCTAGATCTTTAATTAACTAATCTTTTGCCTGGTCAAACAATATGATTCTATTGCCATGAATTGCCATCGAATATAACAATGATTCCAGTGACAAACGTAGAGCCATATACATTTGGGTATTTATTAGTGCAGATTTACTTTCCCCATAATGTGCACAGAGTACATTGTGAGTAGACATGATCAACAATGTGCAGTTTCCATATCTGAAAAATACAAACAGCAGTAAATATTTAGATGATACATGCATAAACCGACATAAGTTTGAAAAGTTTCGTTTCAACAAAGCATGGTTGTGTTCACAAATTTATACATTAAAATTATATGTATAGTAGAAATGCAAAAGGAACAACGTACTTTTTATACAATTTGAAAGAGAATTATGCACATATCAAGGGCCTGCCCGGGGGGGTACACCCCCGTGACAACTGGGGGAAACGAGGGGGAATTTGGTATTTTATCTGTGTGTTTTGCCTGTGAAACCCGGGGAAATTAGGGAGTGGTCATTATTTATGGGGGGGCTGTTGGGAAATGGAGAAAATGAGGATTGAAAACTTTTTTGACCCCCTCCAGACTGAAGGCAAATTTTTTGTGCCTCCCCCCCCATAAAAGTAGAAACTTTTCTGACCTCCACCCCACAGCAATGAAACAGTTGTGCATTGCATGTAAAGTTAGATATTAGGACAATCTGTTTAATCTAGCTCATGAAGTTTTACCCTGGTGAATATGATTCAACCATATGTGATTAAAAATATATGTTATGTGTTACTACTTTGCAATGCAACATTTGTCCTACCATAACCCTAACCCATGACCCGTCTTCATACAGCAAAATGATTTGAACACAGGGTTTTTTTAAGAACTTGTCTGGGCAACAACTATGATAGTGCCTCGCAATCATGGGAGTCGGGCCCAATAAGTTTAACAAGCTTGCTACCCCCTGAGTGACCCAGTTGTGGTATTTACATAAACATACCATGCAAATACACTTAACTGATTAGATTCGGTCTATCAACGCACAATGTAACGCGGTATATCCAAAAATCTGTTTCAGAAAATGTTCACATTTCAGTTCTAGGGGTGGAAAAATACAAAAAATTTTCTGGGGGAGAATATCCGGACCCCCCTACAAGTACATACGATACCACACCAGACGTTTTGTCACCAACAACCATCTGTCATCTCTCCACACTCAATATAGTATGGTCCCGTTTTGTAGATGCCCACCCCCGAGCAGGGAAATTTTGAAAATTTTGAGTCTCTAGATTGTTGGAAATAGCATTTTCAGAGTCTTCTTTTTTGCTATTTGTGATTATAGAAATCAGAACTCTAGACGTGGTATTTAAGTTCAAAAACTTTTATGACCCCCCCCCCCTTTCTCTGATTTAAAACTTTTTTGATCCCCCCTATTTATAAGGGTAAAACTTTGTTTCTCCCCCTCCCATTTGCCAACCCCCCTCCCCATAAATAATGACCACTCCCTTACAAACTTCGCAATAATAGGACGATGGGGGGAGGGGAAGTAGGGGACTTTGACGTGACAATTTGAATTTTATAAATGAAGTACATAATTGGTGTGAACTCAAAATCGCAGGTTCACACAGAAAAATATCGATCGCCAACTTATTATTTATGATATTTTGTAGTGGTCTTGCTAAAATTTGAATAAATAAATACGGAATACATGAGTGCCATTGTGATACCCCAGTTTGTATAATAATTTTTAATTGTTTGGATGCTATTTATATTATGAACTACTTTATTGTAAGCCCAGCTGGAGGGCATTTTTACTTACACATTTCCTGGGGGAGGGAGGCGGAATTAATGCATTAGAATCATGTTTTTGCAAAGTCGCGGGGGTGTACCCCCAGGGCAGGCCATTGATATGTGCATTATATACAAGTAGTAATTGAGTTGAAATATTATATAATAGTAATAAATTATAGTGTATTTCAATAAATGAATGTATGGTACAGTACAAGTGTTTCATTAAAATTTTGAAAAATGCCTCACCTGTAGTGCTTTTCAGCTTTTGTTGTTTATTTATTAACATATGAAAACAGAATCATCATAGTCCTCGAAATTCCAAAAGTTTGTTTCCCATCATGACAATGATTTCAATTTCTCGTTAATTTAGTAATTTATTACTAATTTTCTACGGTTCCACACAAAATACTGTAGGTCTGCACCTACTGATACTCGAAAAGCATACATGCGACATGGGCAAAAATACCACCATTCGTTCAGCTCATTTATATTATCTGTTTGGATCATCATTTATACATTTCACAGCAGAAATTGTGGAGATAGTCGCTCGAATGAATTAAAGCTCCAGCTTGAACTTGATAGTAGTTGGTAAAGTTCAGAAGAAACCTTTTACACCTATATGTAACTAATATTTACTAATTTCAAATCTTCTGCAATGTACTCCTTTTTTAAAAATTATAAAGATCAGTGGCTCTCTGGTCAGGGGGGAGTGGGAAATGTCGCCCGCACGCATTTGAGCTGTGGTCAGTTAACATACCATGAGAATAGTGGACGTGGAGCTCGAAATCCGCCATGTTTTTTGTGGACACTTTTCATTTGCGAGCACGATCTCCAGATATGTATAGTAGAGCTCAGTGGCTGCAAGTGACAAAAGTCCTTTCCACAGAGGAAGCGAAGCGCGCCATAGAAGGATCTGGAAAGGACTTTGGAAAGTCTACACCTTACAAGACCGACTAGAATAACGACAACATCTAAAACATTAATTGACATAATAATGACTAAAGCAAGCGATACCAAAATTATAGACTCTGGAGTCTGGAGTGATAAATTTAGGACTGAGTGATCACAGTTTAGTGTAGATTTGCCGCAAAGTAGGAATACCAAGGGCTGAACCAAAAATTGTAGAAACAAGGCAGTTTAAATACTTTAATTCAAAGACACTGCAACCTCTATAATTATGCCGACCCAAATCATGCGTGGGAGGTATTGAAAACTATTTTTCTTGATATTGCAAATATGCATGCTCCACTTCGGATTCGGAAAGTCAAAAGTGAGCACTGTCCTTGGATGACAAACGAAATAAAAAACCTTGCGCATCATAAATTCTACTTGAAACAAAAAGCAGTCAAATTTAACTCTTCTAATTACCACGAAGCTTATAAACGTTGTAGAAATGAACTTAACAAAAGAATCAAAGCAACTAAGGTTCAAATTTACAACACTAAACTACAAAACAGTAAAAATAGTAAAGAAGGTTGGAATACATTAAATAATCTGCTTAAAGGAAATCCAAAACCACAATTGTTAATGAACTTAGCGTAGACCATGGAAAAAATGTAACACAAGATAAAGATATAGTCGACGAGTTTAATAAATTCTTCACTTCTATAGGTCCCAAATTAGCAAATAACATTGCTGACAATGGCTGTAGTCCTGATCCTTTGTCATATATAGACCAAGTCACAAATGTATTTCTCTTTCATAGCATATCAAGCTATGAGCTGAAAAGAGAAATACAAAATATGCAAATGGCAAAATCTACAGGTCTAGATAAGATCTCAATTAAGGCCCCGTTTACATGAGACCGGAACGAAGTCAAACCGGGACCATCTCGTTTCGGTCATAGTATGATCTATAATAGATGTTTACATGAGACCGGGACGAAAATAACTCAGACCGGTCTCAAGCCTTCTGGACCGAACCGACTGACTTCAGACCGGCATGAATTCAGACCGGGATGAATGTAAACACAAATACATTTCAGACCGGTCTCGGCTGTAATCTTGACATCGGAACAACACATGCTAGCAAAAGCCACCTGAAAAAGAAAATTGCCTGGCAAGGGGAATAAATTGAAGATTTTGTGATCCTCGTACCAGTCTCATGTAAACATGTTGACAATTTCAATTTTCATTCCGGTTTGACTTCGTCCCGGTCTTATCTAAACGGGGCCTAAGCTCAGCCTAGTCCCTAGGCCTCTTAGTTCGCCTATTGCGCGTTTCTGCATATTAATGAGGTGACGGCTCCTGAGAGGCCTAGAATAAAATGTTTCAAGTGAGCCAAAAGTGGGGACAAAGTGTCCCCACTTGCTGTATTGAGATCAGTGGCTTGTGAAAACTAGTATGTGAAAACTGAAGGAACAATTTCAACACGAACACTCCAGGCAGGCACATGTGAACAGGAATAGAATTTGGAGGTTAATATTGTTAATTTAATACATAATAATAAATGTATTTATTGTAATAAAATTATGATGAAATTTATTATTATTATTAAAATTATAATTGAATTTTTAATTTATTAAATTGTTGAATATGATATTATTACAGCTCCAGTAAGCAGAAATAAGCCCCAAAGCATCATCTTTTATTAGTTGCTCTGCAGAGAAAGCATCTACTACAATTATTATTTTTTTTATATACATGTAAAATATCCAAAAACTTTCTCCATGACAGGTTGCAAATCACTTGAAGGTGAGAAAGGCAATAAACCAATCCAAGCCATCTTCAACAGATATCTCTTGTGATACATGTCACTGGAATATTGCTTAATTTTTATATTGCACTCAGTGATGGTTGCTTTTTCCAGAAAAATGACTTTGTACACTTTACCATCAACCTGCATCAAATCACTATATAATCATAATAATATTAATACTCAATACAAGTACTTTTTATTGCTGTGGATATTGTTACTGCAATATTTGCCTTTTATGCTCAAATGAATCCACATCTCTATGAACAAAAGAGGCAAATTGTCCTGGCAGTGCACCATATTTAATACCTGTATTCTAAAAGCTCACTCACACTCAGTACGTGGAGGTTCAATCTGAGCTTGCCTTGAGTGTCAATGTTATTTTTGAACTACTAGAGGGCTAGTGTCACCTCGTACTCAGTGACTACTTACCTTCCCTATATTCCAAAACAGCATTGACACTCAAGAGAAGCTCAGATTGAACCTCCACTTATCGAGTGTGAGTGAACTTTTAGAATACGGGCATAAATCTCTCTATTTAAATGCATCTATAGGCCATCTAGCAGGAATGAAACCTGTGTCTCTGCAATTCTGGTCCAGTGCTCTAACTAACTAAGCTACAAAGTCCAGGTGTCAAGCTCTAACCACACGTTCATGTATATATACAAAAGTAAGGGTGCAGCTGGTTGGATTCCTGCCACAGGGCTTGTAGTTGCATTTTTCACAACTGCCCTTGGTCAGGACTCATAAATGTATAAACTTTACACTCAAAATATTTATCTACAAAACCTTTCAACAGTTAGTTCTATCAAGTGAGATGCACTTAGTGAACTCAGTCAACAGATGATGATCAGGGTGCTACTAAATATAGTCAAAAAAATGTTACAATTTACTTTAAATTTACGTCATTCCTGAAAGAAGTTATTATAATACCTTATTATTTACATTGTACAACCATAATATCTTTAATACTCACATTTACCTGTAAATATTCTGCATATTCTTCCATGTTTATACAATTTTATAAATTCTGGAATTCCGCCATATTGGAAAACATTTACGGGATTTACCAAGCCCGCGAGCACCTGCTTTGCAGGCTAGAAAACGTTTTGTGCTAGTCCTCTTGCGCGCGTTTCGCTCGGTGACGTCACGGAAATCAAAAGCGGGCACAGAGGACTTGGGACTAGTCTGGCCTAAGCTAATAACACAGGCAGGCGATACAATAACTGAATCACTCCTAGAAGTGTTTAACCTATCTCTTAGGACAGGAATATTTCCAGATGATTGGAAATTTGCCAAAGTACTCCAATATATAAGTCAGAAAACAAAACCTTATGTGAAAACTATAGAGCGATATCAGTCATTTCGAATATCGCCAAAATATTTGAGAAATTAGTCTGTAGACAACTAAATACCTTCCTGGATAACAACAACATAATTGTAAAAAATCAATCAGGTTTCCCTCGCAATCACTCAAACGAAACCTCGTTACTATAATCTACTGAAATGTGGTTAAAATCAATGGACCAGGGTCAAATAAATGGGATTATTTTCTTAGACCTGAAAAAATCATTTGATAGATTGATCACCAGATTCTATTGTCAAAACTACAAGCTTATGGGATACGAGACCACACGCTCAAATGGTTCCAATCGTATTTAGATCAAAGAAAGCAAATTTGCATGCTAAATAACTGTAAATCTGATATTGAAACAATTCGTTGTGGAGTACCTCAGGGTTCAAATCTTGGACCTCTATTATTTCTCATTTACATAAACGACCTCCCAAACTGCCTAGAAACAACACACTCTAATTTATTTGCTGATGACACAATTTTATCATGTCAAGGACATTTATCCATAGATATTGAATACAAACTTAACAAAGACCTAGTAAATACTCAAAAATGGTTATCAGCGAATAAACTAACATTAAACAACGAAAAAACCAAATATATGATTATTGGATCTCGGCAACGATTGAAAAACTTAGATCACGTGCCAAAAATCAGTATAAACGGACATCAAATTGAACGAGTTTATAAAAAGGAAGAGAGGATAGAACGTTCAATATAATGAACGAAATATCTTGGTTGATTTTTCAACCATTGAACCATTAATTTTTTATTCTTCATTCTTTAATAGATAATTACTGAGGCCAACGGCATTATTCGATATATTGCAGCCAGCTGAGGCCGAAGGCCGAAGCTGGCTGCAATATATCGAATAATGCCGTTTGGCCGAAGTAATTATCTATTATAATTACTGACCCGAATCAAAAATAATTATTTTCGGCTGAAAGACTACGTTGCTGCTTGTTGGGACCGTATGACAATGAATCTATCCAACGTTAAACACTAGACATTTGTGAGGACATGCATGTAATGCATCGTGATAGAATAGATTTCAGATTAATTAATCGCCCTAAATTAAAATCTCCACAAGCGGAGGTCAATTATAGTGTTCTAGTTTACATATTATCATTACTGATAAGGTTAATTCAAAGAGCGTATTGAACTGGATAAACACGGGAATAGAACTTATGGTGTGTTCTGCACATGCGTATATCTAGGATAAAACCCCAAAAGCGCAAACGAAACTATTTCTCTATAAAGTTGAGCTGAAAGGACTCACAGCGACCGTTTTGGCAGTGCTTCAGGCGCCCGATGATATTGTATGAGGGGCCTTTAGCACTGTCAACTTCTCATCTTGAGATGTTCACGTTATCGCGTGTACTTGTCAGGATCACAGAATAGGAAGTTATACCAGAAGCGTAACTCGAGCAAATATTTGTCCGCGTTTTTACAAGCGAATCGTCATCAATCACGCCATCCTGGCTAGTACAACCGGCACTTTGTACCTACCAAATCCTGATAAAAACTTCCGGCTGTACTAGCCAGGATGGCGTAGCCTGACGTGAGCGAGTTAAAATTTTCGTGGACGTCAAACAATAAGGGCAACGACTAGAGTTACGCTTCTGGTATAACTTCCTATTCTGTGTCAGGATGACCGATGACGAAGGATTGCGAATAATGTCTGTGTGCACTAACCTGAGTATCAGGCCGTACTTTTTAGGGCACAGGCACGCCTGATCGTGGGCGAAGGGGAGAAAAATACGGCCTGACACAAAAGTGGCATTTTGCCTGGTTGTTCAGTCCAGAATCTGGACTGAGCGCTGATTGGCCGATTAGACAAACGATTTTTAAATCTGTCATTTGATTGGCTGGTGCTAATTAGATTATACTATTGTTGTTAATATATTTTATAACGATCACAATTCACAACTACAATTATAGCCGGCGCACTAAACGGCTGAATTTAAATTAAAACTGCAGTAAAATTAGAAAATAATCGCAAATTAGCGAAATATATTGCAAATGTAGCTTATATTAAATCGCCATCAGATTGCACTATCGACTGACGTATAGTTATAAAGTATACTTTATAATTATACGTCAGTTTGTTGATAAATACGGCAAGCGCCATGTAAAGCTCATTGTAGTCACTGAAACCTCTGCGGAGGAGAGAGCAATCGGGTGGCGATTTAATATAAGCTACATTTGCAATATATTTCGCTAATTTGTGATTATTTTTGTTAATTTTATAAGTTCATTGCAGTTTTAATTTAAATTCAGCCGTTTAGTGGGCGCCTATGCTATAATTAGATTGTTGTTGTCGTTGTGTGAAATTTAAATTTCTCCTGCGACATTTTGATTGGATACTAAATATAAACTTTGCTGTGGGCGGAAAGCGATCAGGTTAAGTTTTGTGTCAGGCTCTATTTGTAAAATAGAGCCTGATACTCAGGTTAGTGTGCACTGATACACGCTGCATTATTTTTAATAATGCTGTGTGCACGCTGCATTATTTTTAATAATGCTGTGTGCACGCTGCATTATTTTTAATAATGCTGTGTGCTATTTTAGCCCGTATAAACATTTACCCCTGGGAATTTCCCTACAATCAAAAAAGACCGCTCCCGTTTTTCAGAAGAACGCTAAAACTTCTCGACATTCGCTGATATAATGCAGAGAGAAAACAATAGGTTATTATGACCGTCAGTAATTATTTGTCGTATAACGCCAAAAAATAAATTAACTCTACCATTTCGTTGTAAACGGCTAAAATAAAATTTTAAAACCCTTTCTCGCTCAGTCCCATGCCCAAGCATCGTAGATCGCTAAAAGCTGCCAACCTTTAAGGTCCAGACAAACCGTGCGCGATTAGACAACGCGACGCGATTTTTTAGTTTTTGAAAGTTAATACAACAGCCAATGAGAGCAAATCTTAAAAGACATGTAGACCAAATAACGCAAAATGTTATAACGCTTCTAAATACTTGGAAAATTTAAACTAGGATTAAAGTTATCGCGTTGTCAAATCGTATCCGGTGTGTCTGGACCTTTAGATGTTCATATCTTGAGTTTAGTGCATGCTATGAACACAATAATACCACCATTTGATTCAGTGAAAAAATCAAATAGTTCCTTACAATAGCTTTAGTCATTATCAACATTGTAGCGATTTATTGCCTCTGAAAGCCAAGCGAGATCGTACCTTTCGCTGAACATCGTCGGTTTCTCCGACGTTTTCCGAGTGCTAGGACAGCATTGTTTCGACAATCAGTTTGTATTTCAGGTAGAAGCTCTCACTAAAAATTTAGATATTCTGAAATACCGAAATAAAAGATGCAAATCTGTAAATACAAGCTTGAAAATAACACTCTGAATAGTATTTTGGATTCTGATTCGAACAAGACTATTACGAAAAAGATATGTTGAAAGGGACCAAAGTTCTGTTCGGCGAAAGGTTATGCACTTATGCCTTAATAGTTTGTATAAATACATTGACATTGTTTACATTGTTCGGGAAAATTGTGTGAAATATGGTATCGCTTAACTTCTAAAGATCGTAAATCGCTATAATGTTCCGTTGATAATGTTCATGTTGACATTTTACTAAAACCATCCATAGGAATTGTTTCACTGAATTGAACGGTGGCATTTTCATCCACATAGCATGCACTGAACCAAAGATATATGAACCTCCAAAGTAAACCGACGATATGATGAGGGCCCCCTATACTTTTTGCGTGAAGCGTGAAGGGCTTATTTTACTTAGCCGTGAAACGTGATCGGGCCCCCTATACGTTTTGCGTGAAGCGTGAAGGGCTTATTTTACTCAGCCGTGAAACGTGATCGATGATTTTCTTAATCCGCGACTCGTGAAAAGGCAAAATATTTTTACGTGAAAGCATATTGTGAAGAGGTATAGGGGGCCCTCTATGATAAAGGTGTGTTCAATTACACACCAAGGTGTGTTTAATTACACACCAAGGTGTGTTTAATTACACACCAAGGTGTGTACATTTTACACACCTTCCTATACAATTTTAGAAAACACACCTTTGTGTGTTAGAAAACACACCATGATGTGTTAGAAAACACACCATGGTGTGTAACAAAACACACCTAGGTGTGCTAAGAAACACACCTGTATTTTACACACCTTTTCGTACACACCTTTGATGTATATAAGGTGTGTTCAATAACACACCTTTTGAATGAAAACACACCTTGGTGTGTTCGGGAACACACCTCATACTAATTTGCAAAAACACATCTTGGTGTGTTAGATAACACACCCTACGCCGATTTTGGAAAACACGCGTGCACGGTGTGTACTGAAAAATGCTTTTTAGTAACATACAATAAATCCAATCATCAATCACGGTAATGTATGCTATAATATGTTTTTCGGATATATACAGTAGATGTAAATGGCGATACCGACTTTGCCGGCGATATCAAGTTTTACGTGTCTAATAACCGTTTGATATTTGTTGTGTAGTATTTTATTCTTTCGCATGTAGCAAGAGCATTACTGGGACTATTTATTTTCTAAGAGATTAATCTGTCTTTAGCACACCATTAATATCTGAAATATACCCGGTAACTGGCCTTTTGAAGCTGTTCGGATCGAAAGAAACGAAAATTCTCACGATGAGCGCGATTTTACAGACTGGTGCCTAGTTTTCGTACTACGCGCGCAAAGCTTCCCGGGATAGCGTCATTTATTCACACTAGTGATGGGCGATACCAGGATTTTTAATTCGATACCGATACCGATACTTTTAAAATCGGTATCGGCCGATACCGATACCTATTTCGATACCAAAATAAACACAAAATTTCAATTTTCGATACCGGAAGTGAGTACTTAAATTGCTAGTATTGGCTATTTTCGATACTTGCCGGTCAGTGGAAAAACATTTTACTTTACTGTATGTAACCTAAATAAAACTATAAGTAAACCAAAAGTCCGAAACGTAATAAATATACTCTATACTTGACTTGGCGCACCACATTCGGAATATTAACAGTTATTTTAGTTGTTCATTAAGTCTTATTCAAACAAGAAGTGAAATTAAACATGTCGTTTAAAAAAGGGTGCAAGTATCGAACGATACCACGTCAGTAATCGATACCGATACCGCTGTTTGTGGTATCGCTGGTATCGAATACCGAGTACTCGGTATCGCCCATCACTAATTCACACCGCCATTACGCCATATTTTTCAAGCCTTCATTCTGAATTTATGGGTTCGAAAAATTCGCTTTTTTTAAGCGACGAGGAATGATTTGAACGAAGAGGAAACAGCGAGCATGACTGAATAACATTCAGGTAAGCATATTGTTATGTTATATGTATAATGGAGCAGCTTTGAAAGTAAATATTCGTTATCTTCATTCATGAATTTTGAGCATGTGTTCATGTTTAAAATTTGAATTTGCCGCGACAATATTTGAATTAAAAAGATGATATATTAGTTTTATAGAAGGCTTACATTTGACTTTATATTAAATTATGTTTATTGTATAAAGGGCAACTAATATTTGTGTATATGAATATATGACAGACTACCAGATATTAAACAATGTTTCTGGTATAAAGTATAAATATAGCTTGGCATCTACTCAATCATCATATGCTCAACTACACATGTCCCAGCTAAACATGGTTTGAGAAAATGTAACCACTTGTTTCAAATCAACTGCTACTTTCATAAGTTCCTAATTTTTATATATCTAGGTTTTTTATGTCCAAATTCTTCAATCAATGAAAAAATCTATTTCACTGTTAGAGGTGTTATGCACCAGTCAATGAAAACCTATACAACTCAGCCCCCCGCCCCACCCCCCCGAATATAAGCCCAGTAGCCCACTATGTTATTCAACATTGACATTGTCTTTTAATTAACCCATTAAGCTGTGGAGCTGCCCCATTGACAAGTAAAATTGTCTGGCATAAGACAAGTAAAAAAATAAGTAAGGCACACTGGGGCGCATTGCGGCTTGATGGGTTTACCAGACATAATTTGTCAAATTTTTTGGTCAACCCATTAAGCTGCAGAGTTTCCCCATTGACGAGCAAAATCGTTTGGCGTTAGACAAGTGAAAAAAAAGTAGAGCGCACTGGGGCGCGTTGTGGCTCAATGGGTTAATATATCAGAGAACAATATTTAAAAACATTGTCTTTATAGCTTAAGTCAACAACAAAACGTCGTTAATTAATCAAAGTGCATTATTACTATGTGTTTATTTTCCTGTTTATGACTGACTTGTTTATTATACTAACACAAAAGATTGAATGTCCATGTATAAGCTCTATCCCTCCTATATACTGTAACCCCCCCCCCCCTTTGTATAAGCCCACCAAATATATAGCCCAGGGTTTATAGTCCGAGATTTACGGTATTCCATGAACCCATTAAGATGTGATGTTGTGATGGATTAACAGACTGTGTGTGCATGTCTCAGTTACCATTAGCACTTACATACCCTAATTTAACCCATTAAGCTGCAGAGCTTCCCCGCGTTTTCCCCGTTTCCTAGGATAGAGGCCTCATCACGATTTATGA
The DNA here is from genome assembly GCA_902702795.2 of Paramuricea clavata. Classification (NCBI taxonomy): domain Eukaryota; kingdom Metazoa; phylum Cnidaria; class Anthozoa; order Malacalcyonacea; family Plexauridae; genus Paramuricea; species Paramuricea clavata. The sequence continues at coordinate 80,580 of CACRXK020000123.1, forward strand.
ATAAGGTCTATAGTACTCTGATTTTCCATTTAACATACGAGCCTCTAGTCCTGGGATAGGGTACATTTTGATTTACGTTGGACAAAGCTACAGTGCTGTCGGACACCAATACATGTCGGACAAACAATAAACCTCAATTTCACTTTGGTCGGACAGAATGTCTGGTGGTTTCCTCTCTACGTTGGACAATTTCACTAATGGGTCGGACAATGTCCATGACCGACCGATATTTTAAGGCCTGCATAGCCGGATTAACCCTAACCCGTAGTTAAAATTTATGTATTTCTACATACAGTATCTTTTTGTTTTAAAATTATGAAAAGAAAACTCCTATGGTACTGATCCAGACAAGATGTCTAAAGAAATATTTCCAAATTTATAAACAAACTGTTAGGAAGTTTGCTTAATCTAAGGTTAACTTATCGGCTTTCGAACAATCAACCCCTGCATGGTGATTTTGTTTGTCAATGGGGAGTGTGTTGGACTTAAAAGGTTTTAACCTTTCATTGAAACTAGATTGTCTGCCCGCATTTTGTGTTAACACATTATTAAGATAAAAGCCAGACTGCTTTCAGTACTTCATGATTTTACTATGTCTAACATCAGAGGGTCACATTTCATATTTAACCCTTTTAGATGCAAAGGACATTTTAGTCATCCAGAGGGGGAGGGAGTCTAAGAGTAGAATCTTCTGAGACTGATAATAGTAAGATGTACTAAGACATCAATGGAATGGGGTGGGGGGTTAAATTCCAAGTTTCTTTGTATGTCATGCTTGAAGTTTTCAAGGATGGATAGATCGGCTTAGATAAAAATGTCAATTTGATGTTTTGTGTGGCAACTTGAATATGGACATCTCCCTAATTGGAAACAGTTAAAGTCCTTAGTTTGTTTGTTTGTTCAAACTCATGAATACATTTAGCTAGCTACACCACCCACATGATCTGCTTAGTAATATATGTAACAACCCAATTCACTCCAATTAACCCAGTTTTCAGCACTTTCTTAAATTATGTCACCTTTCCTAATGCCAGACAAGTTAATTTGTGTGTAGCTAGATTTTGCCCATGTTTCATGTTGACATATTTAGATGCAATTTTCCCTAACACTCCCTACTTTAAGTACTTTAATATTGAACTGTGACGTCTCATGCTAGACAATTTTACTTATCGACTGCATGGACTCATTTCACCTATTAACACCGAAGAAACAATTTCCTCTTAAATGTTGCCTACTTTCGGTTCTTTCTAGGGGTGTGCAGGACAGAGTATTTCTGCTATCCAGCCAGATACAGGATATGCTGGATGGCTGAAAAATATCCAGCCCGATTAAGGGTATTATTCAAATAATTATATAAGGTTCAGGCATCATTTAAGGTTAAGTACTGGTAATAATTTTATTTGGTTAAAAAGTAAACAGTCTAAAACTAGTAAACCTGCATCATTGGTAGCAAACATGCATCATTGGTAGCAAAAGCCTCGTTTACATCAGTTAAAAGTTCAAATCCCCATTTACTGTACAAACAAGCATTGAAAATACTGATCATATTTATCATATTTTTACTTCAATGATCATGATATGATAACCTTATCAAATCATTTTCTAACCTGAAAAGAAGGCCTGAACCCTATATAAATAATATCCGACATTGGGTAGCCGGATGCCAGATAATGAATTAAAATCTTAATATCCGGCCAGATACAGTATCAGTCCATTGCATCCTATGTCTTGAAATGCCAAACAAATTAACTTGTTAAATGACTGTACGAACTGTTACATGAAGTACATTGCTTGCGGGCGCAGGAGAAAAGGGCGCGAAAACATTGTGACGAGTTTTATCTTTTATCGAGTTTGGTATTATCACTGTGTTATATATTTGTATTGTTGATTATAAAGGAAAAATACCTCACAATAACTTGTAAGTAATCCTGTTTCTAGGATCGTTAAGTATCTTTACACACACTAATTTTTTAGTAAACTAACTAACAATGTAACATATTTCTAGCGAATCTAGTGCTGACTAGTGCAGTCGTCAGTGCTGAATAAAAGTATTGTGAAAAGACAAATTTACGAGAATTGAAGTTTACAATGACTGTATATTGATATTCAATATACTTAGCTAATATTAGCCTCCTGCGCAGACGTTGTTAGTGGCCGAGGCCTCACCTAACGTCTGCTCACATTCGCTATACATTTGACTTCCCGGCAATTAACCAATCACAATCATCTACACGATAATTGGAAGATCGGCCTTCAATGACCTTCACACGCATGGGCTATATCAACAAGTCTGTAGTATTTTTAAATTTGAAAATTTTAACACTGCGCATTAGAAAAAGGCTTTTCAGTCTATTATAAACGAAAAGGATGTTGTCGTAAATCTTACAACTGACGCAGGAAATCCCTTATTTATCACGCCGTTACCGAAGCTATTCGATGTAATATTCGGATTTAAATATTTAAACAAATTGTAAACATTGTAAACATTTAGTAATCGTGGTTTCGGTTGATAAATTCAATACGAGATCAAGTCAAAAAACTACACGATCTAGGAGTCAGTGCTGTGTCATTATTAAGTTGAATCGAGAGCGATAAAGAAGCGAAGGCATTGGAAGAATGGAAATATTCTGACTGTATTATATGCAGAGTCATTGTTGAAGACCGAACGATGGAAACGAATGCTTCAACAAATTGTACGTATAGCAAAATGGTTTGTGCTTTGGCTGTTGATGCATGAAGCTCATGCGATTAAAGAATGGTATGTATTATAATAAATCCTAAAAATGTGTTCGCTTTTGTAATTCCCAAAGACACATGCAGGAATCGATCGGGCTTGGCCATTTTAATAGTCATTATTCATTAATATTTTATATTGTTTATTTAAATTGAATTTGTCTTTTTATACATTGCCTCGTATTATCTATTTGCATGTAGTACTAGCATGCAAGTTTATATGAGGGCAATTATGAAGGGTTTACATCAGAGGGTTGGGGCATGTATGATGTATATTAACTAGAATGGCTCATAAACTTGCTGGTGCTACGTGCAATAGATAATACGAGGCAACGTATAAATCAAGACAATATAAAATAACGACTATTAAAATGGTCAAAGCCGATCGATTGCTGTGGCTTTGAGAATTGCAAATGCAAACACATGTTTAGGATTTATTATAATACATACTGAAATGAGCTTCATGCATCAATAGCCAAAGCACAAACCGTTCTGCCATACACTTTGTCTTTGTCTTCATCAATGACTCTGCTGTGCCATATAATACAGTCAGAATATTTCCCATCTTCCAATGTCTTCGCTTCTTTATCGCTCTCGATTAAACTTAATAATGACACAGCACCGACTCCTAGATCGTGTCATTTTTTTACTTGATTACGATCGTATTGAATTTATCAATGACGATTACTAAATGTTTACAATGTTTACAATTTGTTTAAATATTTAAATCCGAATATTACATCGAATAGCTTCGGTAACGGCGTGATAAATAAGTGATTTCCTGCGTCAGTTGTGAGATTTACGAAAACATCCTTCTTTTCGTTTATAATAAACTGAAAAGTCTTTTTCTGATGCGCAGTGTTAAAACTTCCAAATTTAAAAATAGTACAGACTTGTTGATAATAGCACAAGAGTGATAATAACCCATGCGTGTGAAGGTCATTGAAGGCCGATCTTCCAATTATCGTGTAGATGATTGTGATTGGTTAATTGCCGGGAAGTCAAATGTATAGCGAATGTGAGCAGACGTTAGGTGAGGCCTCGGCCACTAACAACGTCTGCGCAGGAGGCTAAGCTAATATATGCACCCTTTTATTGTTAACCCTTTGAGCAGCAATGTGCCCAAGTGCACCCTACTTTGTTATGTTGCACTTAACTAACACCAGACATTTTACTTTGTGAAATGCCAGACAATTTTACTCCTCAAGAGCAGTGTCCTGCTCACTAGTGGTTATCCAAACTATCTGCCAATGTGCCTTGATAAGCCATTAGGTCGAAATGGACCCGCCTTTGTTATTTTACTCTGTCAAATGCCGGACAATTTTAGTCATCAAGAAGAGAGTCCTGCGTGCTAGTGGGTTAAATGACTTAATTACATATGTTATATATAAACTTAAGCTGTTAGATTGTCCCATTGTATATTAATTTTTACTTATCTTGACACAGGCTTGTATGTTGGATTGATACGACTACCTCTAAATATGGTTAAACTTGGCTATGTGATTCAAAGGTTGTGGTTCACCGAGCGATAAAGAAAATGATACAAAGATGGAATGATTGGATGCAAGTTATTTACAGTGTTTCATATGACAGGTATTCTGATTGTGGAAGATGTGGGCTTGCAATATTTTGACAATTGCATGGCTATAAAGTACGAGACAATTAATATAGTATACTCCATTACTCTAATTGCCAGAACACTGCATCAGAATGGGAAGTTGTCTGTTACAGTTCGGTTTAGTAAAAGTACATAGTAAAAGTACATAGTCAACTATGTAAAATGTAATTTAGTCAGTGTCAAATAAATATTTTGTCATGGATAAACTCAAATGAGCATGTCTCTAATGTCATTTTACTTTTAATAAGAATATGTAGATGTGTTTTCTAATACACCTCCTTAGGTTTGCTGTGTTATTATAGCATCTTTTGTAGGTGTGTTATGTAACACACCTTAGTGTGTTATGAAACACACCTTACAACGTGCTGTAAACATTACAGACCTGAATGGTGTGTTATACAGCACAGCTTTAGGTGTGTTTTAAAACACGCCATGGTGTGTATGAAAACACGCCATGGTGTGTATGAAAACACGCCATGGTGTGTACGAAAACACGCCATGGTGTGTTCAAAAACACACCTTTATACAAAACACACCTTAAGGTGTGTTAAAATCTGGACAAGCCGAAAACACACCTTAAGGTGGGTTTTAGAACACACCTTAAGGTGGGTTTTAGAACACACCTTAAGGTGTGTTTAACACACCTTAAGGTGTGTTAAACACACCTTAAGCTGTGTTACAAAACACGCCAAAAGCTGTGTTAAACACACCTTAAGGTGTGTTTTAAAACCCACCTTAAGGTGTGTTAAAATTTGGACAAAAAGGTGTGTTAAATTAACACACCTTTTTTTAGAGTGTACGGCCCTGCCCAAAATGCAGATGTATAAATTTCATTGTCATTTCAGTAAACTCTCCTGTTTTCTTTGCCCAACCCTTGGGCAAAATATCGCAGATTTAATTTAATCATTTGCCCAAATTACACAGTTATTTAGATCCCCCCCCCAATTTTTACAGAGGGCTAGAGACCTTTGGAAACTTGTATAGGCTTTTAGTTAAGGCAAGGGAGCACAGCAATATTCTTTTCGAGACTTGCGTACCTATATATATGGCTGTACAATCTGTGAATAGGTAGTCTTGGTCTTCTTTGGTTTGCCAATTTCCATATAAACACTAAAACACTGTTTTTAAATACGTGAACAAGCCATACAAACTTTCGTATTAATATTTTCGTATAAATATTGTGGCCCTTCGACGCCCCTTCTTGGCAGGCTATTTTCGCATGGTCGTCCGCTATACAAATTATCTCGCATGTAACGGTTTTGTAAATACGCGCGAAACTTACAATAAGAAATAGAGGGGAGTGAAACTGTGGACACGTGATTAATATTAACCAATAGCATTTGGGGATTCGAGAACCGCTTTCTCCAAGGTTTGTAGCAAAGCCAAACGCTTACAATCAGATTAGAGTCGACTGTAAAAGCCTACCAAAAACTGATTTGTTCACAACTCGTAAACGTTCCAATTCTGATTCCTTTTTAACTGTATTATATCATGCTTCTACTTCGAGAATATTGCCCATAGCATGTTCGAGAGTGGTAATAATATAAATTTTGTCATTATTTATATTGTTGTTAGTTGTGAATTGTGATTTTTCTGTATAACGTATATTAGTTATATTAAACACAAATATTCCCGTTTTAGTATATCGTATGCTGGTTTTACTTGGATAATTTCACATTAGAATATTTAAAAATGGCTTTAATGTTATAAAGTAACACAAAGTATAACAAAATTATGACGAAATGTCGAAATTTGACCCCATTGTTTAGTATATTAATGTACTGAAATATGATTAAAAAAAGACCAATATATGGCATACTACGATCAACCACAGTTTGGATTAACTATGGATCAACTCACGTTAAAAACATGTGAACTGAAGCCTAGATTGCATAATTCCATAATTACATCTATCAGTGGTTTGTGCCTAGCAACGGTTACTGTGCCTAGCAATTTGCTACAGCGTCTGTAAAAAGCTTTTACCGGATGTGCCCACAGTTTCACTCCCCTCTATTTCTTATTGTAAGTTACATGCGATACAATTTGTACAGCGGACGACCATGTGGAAATAGCCTGCAAAGAAGGCGCGTCGAAGGGCGACAATATTTATACCAAAATTTTGATACGAAAGTTTATATGGCCTGTTTACGTATTTAAAAACAGTGTTTTAGTATTTATATGAAATTAGCAACTAACCAAAGAAGACAACAACTAACTATTCACAGATTGTACAGCCATATACAGGTACGCAAGTCTCGAAAAGAATACTGCTGTGCTCCCTTGGTTAAGGCCTCCACTTCTAAACTTCTAAACTAAAATTAGTGAAATCGACGTTTCGAGCGAAGGCCCTTCGTCAACTTGTTTTAACTCTTGACCAAGGGCCTTTGCTTGAAACGTTGAGTTTCTGCTTATTTTTTAGGAAGTAAAATTCCCACACAAGCACAGAACGTTCAGATAAGAGGGTCTATTATGGTTAGGCGGTTTTGGCGCATTTCAGAGGGCGGAGGAAGTTATCGTTGGGTGATGGTAAATATTTGAGCATAGAGCCATAGACTGTACTTGACAAAAGCTCCATTTGAAGATTGGCTGCCTTCACAAAAATACAATCTAATGAAGGATAGTAAATTTGTCATTATGTGGTCTAAACGGCCTGGGAATTCGGAACTGGAGTTGCTTTATGCAACGCCAATCTGTCAATTCATTATTGAAAATATTGTTGTTATTTGCGTAACTATAACTATATGCAACGTTGGAACTGTCAATTCATTATTGTTGAAATTCTCGGACTCAATTCATTCAATACGATTTGTTATAAATCTTAAATGTCGGGGCTGCATTAAGTGCGAGTCATACGAGGCACCTAAAACTCGCTATAATATATACTCGCCATTGTGGCACAAATTACACTCTCAACATTTCACTTCATGATTATAGTCAAACCGTGTTTGCATGATTGGACGCCGGAAATGTAATTGTTTGGTATTTCTCGACACATCACGTTTATTTTGTATTACTAGCTTTCGATCCGTAAACCTGCATTGATCTTCACCAGTGGCAGTGTATTACTAGTATATTATTATAGCATATATTGCCTTCACCAGTGTATTACAATACCGATAACAACCGCGTACCGAGGGTCCTTCCTCTTGGGGAGCAAAGATCCTGGTAGACGCTGGTCACGTGATCTGCTAAAATCTAGCAGATTTCTAATTAACTATCTTGGTTTTCATTACGACAATCATACAAAATGCAAATTATAAATTAAACTATCAAAATAATCCAAATATCAAATGTTTATTGACCTGATCTTGGATTGCTAATTAAAAATCTGCGAGATTTTAGCAGATCACGTGACCAGCGTCTACCAGGGTCTTTGCTCTCCAAGAGGAAAGTCTCTGGGTACGAGGTTGTACCGATAAATACCGAACTTTCATCGAAAGCTTCGCCAAAATCGAGGACGAGGAAAGAAGTAAACGTGACCACAGAACAAAACACAATTAAATTTATTTTTCACTGTGAAAAAGGCACTTAGCTACCATTGTGGCACAAATTACACACTCAACTATTTCAAGTAGATTCAAACACTTTGAATCAATTTCGTGAACATTCCACTTCATGATTATAGTCAAAGCCGTGTTTGCATGATTGAACGCCGGAAATGTAATTGTTTGGTATTTCTCGACACATCACGTTTATTTTGTATTACTAGCTTTCGATCCGTAAACCTGTATTGATCCTCACCAGTGGCAGTGTATTACTAGTATATTATAGTATAGCATCGATAAATACCGAACTTGCATCGAAAGCTTCGCCAAAATCGAGGACGAGGAATTGAAAGAAATCAGTAAACGTGTCGACAGAACCAAAATAACACAATTAAATTTATTTTTACCATGCACAGTTGTATAATTATATTTGTAAAAAAAATTAAATACAATTTTTTTAAAAGCAACACAAAATGCGTCATAGCGGCTATCGGCAGTCAAATTTTTCTTACAGTTAGTCGGTTAGAAACAAAATTTGGCCTCTTTGCGTGTCGTTAAGTTTCGATATATGTAATGAGAAACATATTATAATATTGGTGTCATAGCAATAAAGTAGGGAGATCGTTCCGATCCGCAAAACGCGTCGTGTTTATTTCTTCTTCACCGTTAACCGCCAGTATTTTCTTCGTGAAAACCGTAACTGTCAAGTTTATCAGTCGGCCACACGCAGCGACAGTCGCAACGACGAGAGGGCGAAGTGGACAGATTTTCGTTTGAGAAGTATTCAATATATACATTCAGGAATATATATTCAGGAATATATATTCAGGAATCTGGCGGAGCATTTGCTTCGTGAAAGAATTTTACCTGCATAGAAACTTAAAATAATTTTAAAATGTTTCCTTCAATGTATTCATTATATTCGTGTGTGACCCGCATGTTTTGGCCTGCATGGCTTAATTGCAGACCCACGTATAGAGCATGCACGTACGATATAGCTCTGCAGAATTTCAATACTGCATGACTTGCTGGTAATTACAAGTCTACAACCCGCTTCCGCTTGGCTGCTTGTGTACTTGAATTAGCATATTTCTCCTGTCGTTCGAGGTTATTTATTATACGGCTAATTCAAAAAAGGTTGTCCTTTGCAAACCTTAAACTCTAAACCTTAAACTCTAAGCGTGCAAAGCATAATGGAAGCATTATTTAATCAGTTTAGAAGATATCATATATGGGGCCTATTTCTTGGAGACATGGTAATTATCTCCTTACGGGAACAATTCATTCATAAACAGGTGCAATATTCAAATACTAAGCTTGAAACTTGTGCTCCCATCAGTTAAGCTTTGCGTGCTTAGAGTTTAAGGTTTAGAGTTTAAGGTTTGCAATGGACAACCTTTAGTGAATTGGCTGTATATTCATAATCCAAACCATAAATCGCTATGTATTCGTTCATATACCAGCATTATTTGTATCAGGAAAGAGTTTTTGTTGTTGCATTCTTAAACTATCTGTGCGAGTGTAGGTATAGTACCAATGTAAACTTGCTGCGGTGTGTGGGTATTTTACTACCTGAAAAAATAAGCAGAAACTCGACGTTTCGAGCGAAGGCCCTACATCAAGAGTTAGTGTTGTATCGATGATATCGGGGATAATATGAGAATTTTGTCTGTGCCAGTGTAGGTAATAACCAATGTAAACTTGCTGTGCTGTGTGGGTATTTTATTACCTGCGGCCGGTTGTAATTCGAAAGCCGGTTGGCTTAACCCTATAGGTTAACCTAAAATTCAAGGCAAACTTCCCAACTGACTAGTTTTGAAACATACAGGCATGCAGAAATACACCGCTAGTAAAACAGCAGGTTAATTAAATTTTAAACCAGGATTAGCGCTAATCCAGCTTTGAACAACTGGCCCCTGAAAACTAGGCAGAAACTCGACGTTTCGAGCGAAGGTCCTTCCTCAACTTGTACTAACTCTTGACCAAGGGTATTTGCTTGAAATGTCGAGTTTCTGCTTTTTTTTAGGAAGTAAAATACGCACACAAGCACCGCAAGTTCAGATTAGAGGGTCTATTATGGTTTGGCGGTTTTGGCACATTTTAGAGGACGGAGGAAGTTATCGCTCGGTGATGGAAAATCTTTGAGCATAGACTATATTTGACAAAAGCTCCATTTGAAGATTGGCTGCCTTCACAAAAATAAAATCTAATAAAGGATACAGGGTTCGTACGCGGGTCCTTAAAAACCATGAAAGTCCTTAAATTTGCATCTCCGGTCACAAAATTGAGTACTCAAAAGTCCTTAAATTCTTATAAAATCCATGCTGGTCCTTGAAAGTTTTTAAATTTCATTTTCAGCTCCCTACGTACGGGTCAATACAATGCTGAATATTTTAAGAGCCCAAAAAAGAAATTGTATTATGACATTAACATTTTAGTTACATTTTATTAGTTAACATTTTAGTTAAGTAGTCCTGTCACACTATTGCGTATCGTACTAGCGTATGCCGGCGTATGAAAATTCACTCATACGCCGGTATACGCTGACATACGCAAGGGGTACGTTAGGCATAGGTTGCATACGTTTCAAGCACGTTCGCGTACGGTGGCATACGCTGGCATACGGCGAGGCAGAAGTTTTTTTTTAAGCATGCTCAAAAATTTTGTGCGTATCGGACGTATGCTTTATACGATAAGCATACTCTAGGCACACGCTCAATACGCTAGAGGTACTCCAGATGTACGGTACTCATACGCTGGCATTTCAAAGGATTTTTGTGCTTATGAAAATTATTTCATTAATTTTCATACGTTTCTCTCATACGCAATAGTGTGACAGGGCCTTTACACTTCACACTTTGGAGCACAAAAAAAATTGTTTTATGACATTAACATTTTAGTTAAGGTGGCTCGATATAGTTATCACAAGAACCCTGCTCAAGAATCGCGAACTGAAAACGGGTGATCATTTTTACGCGCAGGTCTCGGAAGCTGATTAAGAAAATGAAAGAACTTCCAAAATGACCTGACGTGAGCAGTTGCTCGCGCCATATCACGCCATTGCGCGTGTTCTACAGCGTTTTATGTCAATTGCTGACGTCATTAGAATTTTCCATTTTAGAAATACAATGCGCTATATCTCTTTATTTTGTCTGGTGACCTATGTTCAAATTTTGTATGCTGTATTGCACCGCTAAAAACTTTCATTATACAAAAAATAAAAAATTCTGTGATGCCAAAAAAATTTTATCGAAGAATATGACATTTTCGCATCTTCCAAAAAAATGGCATTACAGAATTTTTTTATTATTTTGCTAATTGTTAGCTTTTAGTCCAAGAAAAATAAAGCACAAAAAAAAAATTGGGGGTCACCATGCTTCTTTTCCAACTATACGAGGCGATAGACCATTTTGGAGTGAATTTCGTACACGTATGTCGTCATAGCAACGAACTATCTGTTACGAAAACTAATATAATTTGAAAGTAGAGTTATCAAAATATATAAAAACCCCAATATCTGCTGAATAAATCCTAAAAGTGAGTAGTTTGAACATGTCAAAGTGTTGAACACCTGAATTTTTGAAAACTGTATCGAGCCACCTTGGCCTCACTAATTTCACCAATTTCATTAATTTTAAGACTCTCTTTTAAGACTCTCTAATGAATTTGAATATCTGCCCCGTAACGTTCGTTTTTCCAAATATGGAATGTCTATCCTTATATGGTGTTGTTTACAACTTTCATGCAAACTAAATTTAGACCGTGCAAACTAAATTTAGACCGTACCGTTTATACTGTTTTTCGAAATATAAGATATTCAAGCGAAAGTTCAAATGTTTTAAATACTGTTTTCTCAAAACAGAACATTTCGTGCTTTGATATAAGACGGCCAAGACCAATTTGATCAGTTAATGTGTTTTTTATGGACTTTATGCATAGTACTGCTTGAGCAGTTGACATATATAGAGCTCAGCGGAAACACATAAATTACAGCATCTGACCAATGACAATTTCGCGTCACGATTTGAGACGCAGATATTCAAATTCATTAGTCATCGATGCAGGCTCTCAATTCAGCTTGAGAGCCTGTTCGCAGGCTATTGCGTTTGCTGCCTTTGATGCCTTGGGAGGAAGCAGCAATATTCCTTGCGATAGTAACGCCTAGTATAAATACGGCTACAACACAACATCATATAACCTGTTATTTACGCTCTTTGAATATTAAAAAATGATTAAAAAAACAAAGATTTGACCGTTGAATTGACCGTATAAATAATGATTTAATTAACTTTAACCATGCGAAGCTTATTCTAATGAAGTTTCTTCTCCCAACAAACCAAACGATAAGCATTGGTTAAAATAGAGCCCCCTCCCCAGCCCCCATGGTGGCCTCTCCTGTCAACCATTCCCCCTCCTCCCCAGTCACTTTTGCCTAAATATAAGGAAAACATTGAAGAAAAATGGAATTTAGAAGGGATGTTTGATATTCTAGTAATTGAACCTTGCTTTGTAAATCTTATGTCATGTCTTTTATCTTAAAATGATTCAATGTCCTTTTATCTTAAAATGATTCAATGTCGTTTTTTTACCTAATCCTAGGCCCTATACATTTGAGCTGTTGGAAGGCTAGGCTAAACACGTTAGTGACCGAGTGGTGGTATTTACATAAACATACCATGCAAGTACTTGCCTTAAACCATAAGAAGACGAAAGCAATGCTTTTCTCAACTCAACAAATGTCAAGAGTCCACCAATTGGAAAATTATGAACCTAGAATATTTGTCAACGAACACGAACTAGAGCGCATAAAGTCATGCAAGTTGCTTGGCGTTCATTTCAACGAACACCTAAAATGGGACAACCATATCCGTCACATAACATCTGCCTGCTACGCCACCTTGCAAATATTAAGGAAACTTAAACATCTAGCTTCTTATTACCTTAGAAAGCAGTTAGCTGAAACGCTAATATTATCCAAATTGGATTATGCTGATGGTGTTTTCTATCCACTCCCGCAGTTTCTATCAAGGCGCTTACAGAAAGTTCAATTTGCAACTGCTAGTTTTGTCTTGGGTCGATATGTTAAAGATCAAAAGGATATCTTGGAAGTTGGATGGCTTCCAGTTAACGAAAGAAGAGACCTCAACATCCTGAAATCGAGTTTCAAAGCCATGTACTTCCCAGAGTGGCCAGAGTATCTAAAGCTAGAACGACAAACTTGCGTTCGAGAACTGCGCTCAACCAATGCAGTTAGACTAGTCGTGCCAAAAGAAACTGGAACGTTTCAACATAGTGCTGCGAAACTTTTTAATTCCTTACCTGAGAACATCAGGAATTGTACTAATTACAAAGTATTTTTAAAATTAACTAAAGAACTTTTATTCGAAAGAGCACGCCAAAACTAGTTTTTAATCCGAACATTGATTTTATCTAATTTCAACACTTAAACGTTATAGTTCATAGTTATAGAATATAGTATTTAATTAGTATTTTAACAGGGAAGAGCCATATGTATGGATCTGTTGAATAAATCGTTATTATTATTATTATTATTATTATTATTATTATTACTTAACTGAAGATTCAGTCTATCGATATATATTTGTATATCCAAAAATCTGTTATTGAAAACGCACGAAATGCAGTCCTAGGGATGGAAAAATACGACATTTTCTGGGGGAGAATGCTCTCAGACCTCCTGTACTATTATAATGCTATTATTACTTAAAGAATTAATTAAAGTTTTAAAACAAGTTTTCTCGTCCCTTTAACGACAGGCGGTTTCACATTACATTATGAGTCAATATTTCTAATGTAAATATCTCGGCGGGTATTTACCCCCTTTAAAACAATACCCACCATTGAAATCCTCACAAAATAACCTTTCGAACCGGGGATTAAGTGCCGTCAAAACATTACACAAACCGAAACAATCACAGTTTATACTCACCGCTTGGCCAAACAGTCTGTATTGGATATAGAGAAAAAGTTGGATATTTTCTAAACTTTTTGTCATTTTCTAACAGGCTATATGAGTAAAACACTCTTTGTATTCAAGTGCTTTCGTGTAGAAAGTTTCGTATGAATACGGCCTAGGCCTGTAGAAATATTTATTTCGAATATTTCAAAATATCGGCTGATATCGGGTTTTTACTCGCGTACATTGCGCAATAATTGGCCAATAAGAAGCTCCTGTGGCCGGGATGACGTCAAACTCACGCGTGTAGTGCAATTTGACCTTCCGAACCATTTCTGGCCTTTGCAGTACGATACAAACGTCGCATTGTTTTGACGGTTTTCGGTCGTATTTCCGGTTGGGATTAACTCACTTCGAGCTCACAGTCGGACAAGAAATGGAAATATATTGATAAAAGATACAGATTTAAAGATACAGGCTTGCAAATAACATTGTAGATGGTGTTTTTGACGGGGATTCTAACAAAACTACTACAAAGACGATATGTTCGAAGGGGCCAAAGTAATTTTCGGCGAAAGGTATGGCTAGTCTATATTTTTGTTCAGACAATTGCGTAATTTGATCCAATATGATCGTGTTTGACTTTCAAAGGCCCATAAATCGCTACAATGTTGATAACGACTATAACTATACGGAGGAATTAGTTGAATCTTTTATTTCTGAATCGAATGGTGGTATATCTGTCTTCATAGCATGCACTGAATCGAAGATATGAAAACACAAAGCAGTCAACCGCTAGAGGTTGACGAGACTGGCTTGTGATGCGAAAGATTAAGTGGTTTAATTCCGTGTACAAGTCAGAATCCCAAATTTCGCGAAATATTTCCATACCAAAAAAACTTGCAAACAACATAATGAGAATGAACCTTTATTCCATAATGACGTTTACAAATGAGAACAATCTTGTTTAACTCGTACGTGTCAAAAACGGCAAACAACTTAACGAAGACATTATTTTAAGTAAAAAAAAAAAAAAGATACGCAATTTTAAATTGGTTGTAATGTAGTAATTAACCAATAACAATGACAATGGCAAAGAAAAAAAAGAAGAATCTTTTACGTCCATTGTTAGGAAGTTTAACCTCTATTCCAACATCACAAAAGCGCTGATCAAGTCTAGCCGAGTCTTTTTTGACATCTGCATCAGCTTTTTGGTTCAGTTTGCGAGAGAACAAATGCTTCGGCAACCGTTCCTCCATTTGTTGTCTTGCTTCCTCCTCTTCTGAACATTTGACTTGTTTTTTGTATCCGACGACGCGCTTTTCATGACGTGTTCCATCTTCTCCGACTGTAGATGTTGTCCGTGAGTATCGAACAAAGCCAATGCTTTCCAAATTTGCTGCCTTTAGATCTGCCAACAATTCCTTTCGGGTGATTTTTTGAGCGCTTCTGCCCTCTGACAAATGTATTTCCTCGGTCTCTTCGATTGCGTCTGAAAAACAATGAGCCAAAACATTAGATTACGTGCATGTTTAAACATATGAACTTATATGATTGTTGGTTACGAATATCGTTACCTGTTTGACAGCAAAGTATTGCCAAGAATGCAATGAAGACACAGCAGTATTTCATGATTAGAATTCACTTCGAATCTCTTCTTCTTTGTCAATCTACCAAACTTGCCAAAGGACGAATTCCAATTTTCTTATTTATGAACAGACGTAACCCTTTTATAATACTGCAGTTATTATGATAATGACTTTTGGGGTGCGGCCAAGCTGCTTTTCAAAATGTGTCGTATAATGACACCGCAGCATGTCAGCTCCATTCACTATTGTTCATTAATATCTACGTTCACCATAAATACGGCCACCGACTATTCGGCTACCGTTATTACCATACGTACCCAATTGGAAGGTTAGGTCTCCCGCGCAGAAGTAATCATGCACGGGCGGTCTCCCGCGCAGAAGTAATCATGCACGGGCGGTTACAGACATCTTGTCTGCAGGAATTGAAATCTTAATTGCCTCCCTTTTCCTGAACAAAGTCAAAGAAAATTAGAACCAAAGTATTTAAATAAGTCCTTTTAATATTAAGTTCAGGAGCTAGGAAACCTTAGCTAATGTATATCAGTTCAAAACTCCCCCCCTCCCAAGGCCAGTAAGGACCTTCTTTAAATTCGTTGGCGTAAAACGAAGAGCGCCTGCTTGCTGCATAACTTTCTATATGGAAATTGGTCAAAGGAATCAACAATACACGGTATAATTTGAATGATTCCACCATTTTTTAACCTTTGACGAGATTCGCGCCTTTGAAACGAATATTTTACTCATACTTGTAATGTCGTAGATTTATTCAATTACAAGTCATATGAAACTAAAATTGTAGATGCAGAAGATTGTACATACAATAACTTATTCTACAGCTTTATGTTAATTATTTTGCCAAATGGCGGTTGTAATCTGGTAAACTGCCCCCATATAGTGAAAAAATCCTGCGTATACGGCCCTGTCCAAAATGCAGACGTATAAATTTCATTGTCATTTCAGTAAACTCTCCTGTTTTCTTTGCCATACCCATGGGCAAAATATCGCAGAAACAGGACTTCGTATAGATGTTCAGGCAATCACCCTGTCGCGCGCTGAAGCTAAAAAATATTTTTAAAGTATCAAACTTTCGAAATATTTCTATTTGCCGTAATTTGGAGATAAAAAGACAGCCGCCATGACGCATTTTGTATTGCTTTTTTGAAAAATAGTATTGAATTTTTTTTAAATATATACCATTGTGCATGGTAAAAAAAATTTAATTGTGTTGTTTTTGTTCTGTGGACACGTTTATTTCTTTCCTCGATTTTGGCGAAGAAATTTCGATGCAAGTTCGGTATTTATCGGTGCTATAATAATTTCATACACTGGTGAAGATCAATGCAGGTTTACGGATCGAAACTAGTAATACAAAATAAACGTGATGTGTCGAGAAATACCAAACAATTACATTTCCGGCGTTCAATCATGCAAACACGGCTTTGACTATATAATCATGAAGTGGAATGTTCACGAAATTGATTCAAACTGTTTGAATCTACTTGAAATAGTTGAGTGTGTAATTTGTGCCACAATGGTAGCTAAGTGCCTTTTTCACAGTGAAAAATAAATGTAATTGTGTTTTGTTCTGTGGACAGGTTTATTTCTTTCCTCGTCCTCGATTTTGGCGAAGCTTTCGATGCAAGTTCGGTATTTGTCGGTATTGTAATACACTGGTGAAGACAATGCTGGGGTTTTTTTCTTATTTTTTCTCTATTTTTATTTAATAATTTTTTAGGTGGTTTTGGCGCATTTCAGAGGGCGGAGGAATTTATCGTTCGGTGATGGCAAATCTTTGAGCATAGAGCCATAGACTATATTTGACGAAAGCTCCATTTGAAGATTGTCTGCCTTCATAAAAATAGAATCTAATGAAGGATAGTAAATTTGTCATCATATGGTCTAAACGGCCTTGGAATTCGGAACTGGAGTTGCTTTATGCAACGCCAATCTGTCAATTCATTATTGACAATACTGTTGTTATATTTGCGTAACTATATCTATATGCAAGGTTGGAACTGTTAATTCATTATTGTTGTTATTTGAAATTCTCGGACCGTGAATTCATTTAATACGATTTGTTATCAATCTTAAATGTCGGGGCTGCATTAAGTGCGAGTCATACGAAGCACCTAAAACTCGCTATATAAATTTCCACTCGATAATTTTCATCTACAAGACCCTTCAACTGTAAAGGAAGCACTTACCATTGTGGCACAAATTACACACTTAACATTTCACTTCATGATTATAGTCAAACCGTGTTTGCATGATTGGTCGCCGGAAATGTAATTGTTTGGTATTTCACGACACATCACGTTTATTTTGTATTACTAGCTTTCGATCCGTAAACCTGTATTGATCTTCACCAGTGGCAGTGTATTACTAGTATATTGTTACAGCATATATTGTCTTCACCAGTGTATTACAATACCGATAAATACCGAACTTGCATCGAAAGCTTCGCCAAAATCGAGGACGAGGAAAGAAATAAACGTGTCGACAGAACAAAACACAATTACACTTATTTTTCACTGTGAAAAAGGCACTTAGCTACCATTGTGGCACAAATTACACACTCAACTATTTCAAGTAGATTCAAACACTTTGAATCAATTTCGTGAACATTTCACTTCATGATTATAGTCAAAGCCGTGTTTGCATGATTGGACGCCGGAAATGTAATTGTTTGGTATTTCTCGACACATCACGTTTATTTTGTATTACTAGCTTTCGATCCGTAAACCTGTATTGATCCTCACCAGTGGCAGTGTATCGGCTAGTATATTATTATAGCACCGTTAAATACCGAACTTGCATCGAAAGCTTCGCCAAAATCGAGCAAAGAAATAAACGTGTCGACAGAACAAAAACAACACAAATAAATTTATTTTTACCATGCGCAATGGTATAATTATATTTATAAAAATAATTAAATACAATTTTTGAAAAAGCAACACAAAATAGCGGCTCTCTCTTTATCTCCAATTGGATGGTTAGGTCTCCCGCGCAGAAGTAATCATGCACGGGCAGTCTCCCGCGCAGAAGTAATCATGCACGGGCGGTCTCCCGCGCAGAAGTAATCATACATGGGCGGTTACAGACATCTTGTCTGCAGGAATTGAAAGCTTAATTGCCTCCCTTTTCCTGAACAAAGTCAAAGAAAATTATAACCAAAGTACTTAATTTAACTAAGTCCTTTTAATATTAATTTCAGGAGCTAGGAAACCTTAGCTTATGTATATCAGTTCAAAACCCCTCCCAAGGCCAGTAAGGACCTTCTTTAAATTCGTTGGCAAATATTACTAGCTACAAGAGTAAAAACGAAGAGCGCCTGCTTGCTGCATAACTTTCTGTATAGAAATTGGTCAATGGAATCAACAATACACGGTACAATTTGAATGATTTCACCATTTTGGAACCTTCGACCAGATTGGCGCCTTTGAAACGAATATTTTACTCATATTTGTAATGTCGTAGATTTATTCAATTACAAATCATATGAAACTAAAATTGTAGATGCAGAAGATTGTACATACAATAACTTATTCTACAACTTTATATTAATTATTTTGCCAAATGGCGGTTGTAATCTGGTATACTGCCCGCATATAGTGAAAAAATCCTGCGTATACGGCCCTGCCCAAAATGCAGACGTATAAATTTCATTGTCATTTCAGTAAACTCTCCTGTTTTCTTTGCAATATCCATGGGGAAAATATCGCAGAAACAGGACTTCGTATAGATGTTCAGGCAATCACCCTGTCGCTGAAGCTAAAAATATTTTTAAAGTATCGAACTTTCGAAATATTTCTATTTGCCGTAATTTGGAGATAAAAAGATAGCCGCCATGACGCATTTTGTATTGCTTTTTTGAAAAATTGTATTGAATTTTTTTTAAATATATACCATTGTGCATGGTAAAAATAAATTTAGTTGTGTTGTTTTTGTGTTGTGGACACGTTTATTTCTTTCCTCGATTTTGGCGAAGCTTTCGATGCAAGTTCGGTATTTACCGGTGCTATAATAATTTCATACACTGGTGAAGATCAATGCAGGTTTACGGATCGAAACTAGTAATACAAAATAAACGTGATGTGTCGAGAAATACCAAACAATTACATTTCCGGTGTCCAATCATGCAAACAATCTTTGACTATAATCATGAAGTGAAATGTTCACGAAATTGAATCAAAGTGTTTCAATCTACTTGAAATAGTTGAGTGTGTAATTTGTGCCACAATGGTAGCGAAGTGCCTTTTTCACAGTGAAAAATAAATGTAATTGTGTTTTGTTCGGTGGACAGGTTTATTTCTTTCCTCGTCCTCAATTTTGGCGAAGCTGTCGATACAAGTTCGGTATTTGTCGGTATTGTAATACACTGGTGAAGACAATGCTGGGGTTTTTTCGGGTTTTTTCTCTATTTTTATTTAATAATTTTTTAGGCGGTTTTGGCGCATTTCAGAGGGCGGAGGAATTTATCGTTTGGTGATGGAAAATCTTTGAGCATAGAGCCATAGACTGTATTTGACAAAAGCTCCATTTGAAGATTGGCTGCTTTCACAAAAATAAAATCTAATGAAGGATAGTAAATTTGTCATTATATGGTCTAAACGGCCTGGGAATTCGGAACTGGAGTTACTTTATGCAACGCCAATCTGTCAATTCATTATTGACAATATTGTTGTTGTTTCCGTAACTATAACTATATGCAATGTTGGAACTGTCAATTCATTGTTGTTGTTATTTGAAATTCTCGGACTGAATTCATTTAATACGATTTGTTATCAATCTTAAATGTCGGGGCTGCATTATAAGTGTGAGTCATACGAGGCACCTAAAACTCGCTATATAAATTTCCACTCGATAATTTTCATCTACAAGATCCTTCAACTGTAGGGAAAGCACTTACCATTGTGGCACAAATTACACACTCAACATTTCACTTCATGATTATAATCAAACCGTGTTTGCATGATTGGACGCCGGAAATGTAATTGTTTGGTATTTCTCGACACGTCACGTTTATTTTGTATTACTAGCTTTCGATCCGTAAACCTGTATTGATCTTCACCAGTGGCAGTGTATTACTAGTAGGCCTATATTATTATAGCACCGATAAATACCGAACTTGAATCGAAAACTTCGCCAAAATCGAGGAAAGAAATAAACGTGTCGACAGAACAAAAACAACACAATTAAATTTATTTTTACCATGCACAATGGACAATGGTATAAATATATTTATAAAAAAAATTGAATACAATTTTTGAAAAAGCAACACAAAATGCGTCATATATTTAAACATATTCTTAGCTTAGCTTCAGCGTAATTGTCTGAACGTCTATATTTTGCCCATGGGTATGGCAAAGAAAACAGGAGAGTTTACTGAAATGGCAATGAATTCGAAATTTATATACGTCTGCATTTTAGGCAAAAGAAACTATATAAAACTATATAATGTACAATTTTCTAGCTTATCACTTTTCGCAGAGTTGTAGACTCGAGTCGTGTGACTTGGACTCGAGTCGGACTCGAGTCGCAATTTTTGTGACTTGTGACTTGACTTGTTAAAGAGACTGATGACTTGTGACTTGACTTGGACTTGCAAGAAATGACTTGTTACCAACGCAAGTAGTCAAACGTAAATATCTAGTGAAAATCAAGTTTTCCAAAATCTTTGTGTTGATCGATCGATCGTCGTGTTGTACAATTTGGGCAACGACCTTAGTACATATCAATGGCATCGACAGAATTCGTGCCGCCGTATTTTCTGACAAAGCGTTTTTTTCGCGATTTCGTGATAAAACTTCTGACATAAAATAACGACGCCATATTTACATGTTTTGCCGTTTTGCATGGCCCACATGTGGCGATAAAATGACTTGTGACTTGACTTGAATTGACTTGCCACTCGGAATGACTTGTGACTTGACTTGACTTGGATTTAGACAAAATGACTTGTGACTTGACTTGAACTCAGACCAAATGACTTGTGACTTGACTTGAATTGACTTGCCACTCGGAATGACTTGTGACTTGACTTGACTTGGATTGAAACAAAATGACTTGTGACTTGACTTGAACTCAGACCAAATGACTTGTGACTTGACTTGACTTGGACTTACAGGAAATGACTTGTGACTTGACTTGACTCGGACTTGCAACATAGGACTCGTAACAACTCTGACTTTTCATTCTAGAGATATTTTAGTTTCATTTGATTTGTAATTGAATTAATCTAAGACATTACTAGTATGAGTAAAATATTAGTTTCAAAGGTGACAGTCTCGTTAAAGGTTCAAATACACTCAGTCGTTATAATATGTGCACCCCCCCCCCCCCCC
>CACRXK020000123.1:102285-115431 GCA_902702795.2 Paramuricea clavata
CTGGACATAGAATAAAGATCCATATAGAAGGGCCACTTACGTCGGAAGCTTTGAAGTTTCTGTCCTCGCGCATGTCGCATTACGCATGTTGGCCGCCATTTTCCTAGCCAGTCAATGACATTTTCTGGCCAATAAACACGCTGTACTGGCTGGCTGCTCCGCCTTCTGGCCAGTAAACTGCATATTTTTGCATAAAAAAACGAGGACACGTTGCACCCCTGAGTGGCCCTTCTATATGGATCTTTATTCTATGGTCTGGATATCCAATGGGGGAGGAGGGTGTCTTCATCTTAAATTTTCCTAGAGGGTATAGCTTAAGGGAGTTTTAAAAAAAATTAGAAAAAATTGAGTGTTTTAGTGATGTCCAAGAGGGGAAAAGTGATATCCTAAAGGGGTTAGTTAGATATCCTTCAGGGTAACTTCCACAAAGCAGTGCTACATGTAAATACTGCAAAGGAAATGTAAAGAAACGTATAGTCAATGGGGATAATATCACAACGGTTAAATGGAGCGTGAAAACTTTATTCATATTTGTGTTGTAGCCTACAGGTTTTCTGTAGTTTTTAATTTTAATTATATACATAGTAATGGTATCATAGTTTTTACAGTGCACTGTGCTATTCAACTAAAATATGTGCTATCTTTATATATTATGCAAATATTATTTGTGTTAGAAATGGTCAATAACTTTGTTTTATTTGATTGGAAGGAACGTTTATTATTTTATAAAGAACTATTCGCTATAAATATCAAAAATCCAATCTTGGGATTCACTGCTACCGTGCTACATATTTGATGTTCATGTACATACCAGTTGCATGTATTTTGTGCTGTGAACTTTTCAAAGTGCAGGACTATATGTAGTTGCCTAGGCTTTCACAGTTAACGTTACAGGTAGCATGTACTCATTTTAAATTGTAAATCTACCCCCAGCCATTCTTGTCATCCTTTTTTATATGGGTGCATATATATAAATATTTGGCTGTGATAAAGTTCAAAACCACTTTCTCTAAATAGACAATAATTTCACAATCACGTATATATAAGTAGGTAACTTTTATATCAGTCTGCATATAGCTAATACCTATTACAAATATGCACTATATCACAGGTTGTAGCTTCATTAAAGTACTCAAAGTTTTTGCCTGGTTGAGGAGTGCAATATGCCAAATTGGCAATTATCCAATATATAAATTAGCCTTGTTCACACAGTCTAAATAAAAAGGACCCCTGTCCTCTGTATGAGGTTGTATTAATTGGATTTTTCCAACGAAAATTTCATAAATTGTTTGATCCAAATAAATTAATATAATTTTTTAAGAAATGTTTTATTAACAAAAATATTAAATAATAGTGATCAGCCACCAAGACCACAATTCATCTTTCATCACTTCCCCCTGGTTGTGACCTTTGCAGGGAACCATCTAGAGTACAGGGAGAATTTTGTGATGAACGATTAAAAATTGCCTGATATAAATGCCGGGCCACAGAAATATTTTTATTACCATAGTCATGTCAAATTTTGTAATGATTGTAATATCAAAACATTGTTACTCGCACTATAAAACAACACATGCCTGCTCTCAGCCAGTAATGTTGAAGAATGCTACAATGCTAGAATCCTTGATTGCTATTATATCTCCAACCTTGAATGTCTATTTAGGACAGTAGTTAATTAATGGCAGTAATCAACATGTATGTCAAGTATATTTCCCGGTAATGAGAAAAATTGTCCTTTTACATCTCTCTCTCTCTCTCTCTCTCTCTCTCTCTCTCTCTCTCTCTCTCTCTCTCTCTCTCTCTCTCTATATATATATATATTTATCTATATTTTTATATATATATATATATATATATATATATATATATATATATATATATATATATATATATATATATATATATATATATATATACTGAAGACTATATTCAAAAAAATAGTCGATGAGTTGACGTAAGGTAGAAGAGCGCTCAATACCATAATAAGTAGAGCGGAATTAATTCAGTCAAGGTTTGAATGTTTGCGTCGCTACTCTGAGTTTCACGCTTTACGCGATCATGCCTGATGATCGCGTAAAGCGTGAAACTCAGAGTAGCGACGCAAACATTCAAACCTTGACTGAATTATATATATATATATATATATATATATATATATATATATACATATATATATATAGACGGTACCGTTTCGGCCTTATGGGCCTCATCAGTGTAGTGCTGATGAGCAGGATGAAACTACAGTAACTGCTATTTACAGTTACCTTTGATGCCTCGCGAATGTGGGACATCAAAACCATGCGAGAGCGCTCAAACTGCAAGCACTGAGCGTGCGCATGCGCAAGCGGCAATGGCTCATCCCGTAGAGCGCTCAATATGACCTAAAGGCCATAGAGCGATATTTAACCATAGACGGTACCGTTCCGGCCTTATGGGCCTCATCAGTGTAGTGCTGATGAGAAGGATGAAAGTAACTGCTATTTACAGTTACCTTTGATGCCTCACGAATGTGGGACATCAAAACCATGCCAGAGCGCATAAAAACATTTACTTCATAAGATTTATTCACTACAAACTTGTTTCGTATGACAAGCAATGCTTGCCACACTCATCAGGTGAATTTAAATTCATCCTTCCACGCCGTTATTTTTTATGATAATGGCCAACTTTTCCTAAACTCCACACCACCACGTGAATATGTGTCGGATGATATTTAGATTGCTTTTGCCAATCAATCCCCACTACTTTTACATAAAAAATAATCCATAAAATAGAAACAAGGAACGACTGCCTTATTGTTCAGTCAAAACGGAAAAGCCCAATTTATAATTATTGTCCTCACAGCATGGCCAATTTTTTACATGACCCAGTGAAACACATTTTGGTGGATTTCATAATATCTGCATTATCTTGAACAGACAGACAGATTCTCTTAAACTTAAATTTAGATACGCACAAACTGTAACACACACAAACCTACTTTAACACAGGAAACAATATACTCAATACAGCTATACATGTAGGTTCTCTAGGTTATACAACATACTTGTTTTACAGTACTCCACGGCATGGTCCATCTCAAATACCCAGTTAAGATCTTAATACCCACAAAGGGTACACAACACAAAACCCTTATAGAGGTCCTATATGTGGTGGATAGGTCATGACATATTAACAGTACATAAGAGACTAAATTAGTTCTCACATACTTCACAGGATGGTTTGCTTAAAAGACCCAGTGAGTATCGTACATCATCAAATCACGGGCAATAGGACAGGTGTAGTGTTGTTAAATAGAAAGTTAGAAATGGTATTATTCTTACTCATGTATTATAAATATGTTTAAAAGATCAGAATATTCATAACTTCTTATTTTGTTTCATAAATAGTTCTTTAATATTCGAAATAAATTCCACATCTGCTTCGTCTGCCGTCGCCATGTTTACTCGTCCCAATCTACATGCTACACGGCATTGCCGCCCCTCCTGGCAAAATAATAAGCAAGCGAGAAAAATTAAGGAGAAAATAAGAGGGTAGGAACATCGTTGTCATAAGCTGGATGCAGTGACACTTCCATATATGGCACAAACCTATCCATAACTTCCATATATGGCACAAACGTATCCTCGACGCGCGTTTTATAACGTTTTATTTTGACCTAGGGATGACGTGTAATGCTGCTTCCCGCCTATGACAATTTGAATTAGTCATGTGATACAAGATTGCGAAAGCTGATTCGCCCAGAACGATGACACGCCCACGAAACGCCCACGATGTTCCTACCCTCTTATTTTCTCCTTATTTTTTCTCGCTTGCTTATTATTTTGCCAGGAGGGGCGGCAATGCCGTGTAGTATGTAGGTTGGGACGAGTAAACATGGCGACGGCAGACGAAGTAGATGTGGAATTTGTTTCGAATATTAAAGAACTATTTATGAAACAAAATAAGAAGTTATGAATCTTTTAAACATAATTATAATACATGAGTAAGTATAATACCATTTCTAACTTTCTATTTAACAACACTACACCTGTCCTATTGCCCGTGATCAAATCACACCTGTATCTATCATTAAGAAATAAGTCTACACGCGACATGTACATGAACTGACGAAGAAAATACACAAAACACCACACGCACTGTATACATACACCTACTATACAATAGTGAGTTTACATGGTAGGTCTTAGTCTATTTTTCAGACCCTGTACAGAACTCAGAGACCAATAACTATAAAATAAAAGGCTTACAAGAAACTAGTTACACAACACAAAACCTTAAGCACCTGTACAGAGGTCCAATTACCTATTTCTAAAATACAATATAGTGAGTCCACAGTAAGGTCTGCTTTTCAGGCCCTGTGCACAACTCAGAAACCAATAACTAGATAAAAGGCCTACAAAAAAGTTACACAACACAAAATCGAAAACGCCTGTAGAGGTCCAATTACCTGTCTCTATAATAAAATATTGAATGCAAATAATAACCTGCCAGCAAGAGATGACTGCATCTTTCTGACACAAGAGTTTCCAATAAAATTATTCTTCATAATATAAACAAAAAGGCTCGCTTTCGCATTTACACCAACTGTGTCGGATCATATCAGATTGATCTGAATAATTTTATACTTATTGAATGGCATTATTTTGTGAGATTCTTGCGCGCAACGGTGCTAGGTTTTCCTGAATTATAAATTAGGCCAATGAAAATTGATATCATGTTTGTCGTCCACAATTTTCAAAAATTTGGAGCGGGATTTTTTTCATTTTTCATTTTTCATTATTTTTTTGTATTTGAATTCTGCTTGTCAATAATTTCCTTGACCGGTTGACCCAGCAAAAAAACCCATAAAAATCTGAAGTAAATCGGTGTATAATTCATTTTAATTTAATACGTCCTACACTATGAAAAATAAAGGCATTCTGGCAAGTAATATCTTTAGAAAGATACAATTTGAGTTCGCTTGCGGAATGCAGCAATAAGACTTTGATCTGGAGATCAATTTGGTGTTTTGTTAAGCCTAGTTTTCAAAAATAATGAATAATGAAAAATTTTCGTACGGCAGATAAATCTCATGCGGGCGGGGACGTGAAACATGATATCAATTTTCATTGGCCTTAGTAAATTTATTTATTATAATACAAACAAAAAGGCTTGCTTTTGCATCAATTGATTGAGTCTGCTGCGCTTGTGCCATCAGTGCATGCTGTCGCCAAACTCTCGAAGACAGCTAGAATTTATTACGCTTGAATATTATATTCTGTGTTTTGTGACTATAAAATCACTTTGTGCCTCGAACGCTGTGTAACTTGCCCGCACTAGTGAAATTTGGCGCGCGTTATCTGTTTGTGATATGAACTAATCTAATATGAATCAAATTATTAAGTCATTAATATTTAAATGAAGTTGTATTACAAGGATAATACTATTACAAATAAATGGCCTGGCTCGAAAAGTAATTAATTTGAACAAATTCCATCAGTTTATCGATTTGGACATGAAACTATGGTTACTGTTTTGATCCAGTGGTGGATCCAGCAAGGTTTTTTGGGGGGGTGCTGGGCGAGCAGCCAAGCACACCGAACCCAGTTTACTGGCCAGCAGCGTACTTTCATGAAAGTGCACCTAGTATTATCTTGGTTAGAATTTACAGATACAACGTTGAATAAACATAATTTAATAATTATATAATCCCCAATTCTCGTCATACTGTTATTGTGTGAAAGCGAAACATCCTGAACTTATTAGTATTTTGAACCAAAGTGCTGCCTTGAATTCCAAAATTCCAATGTTGAATACCTCAAACATTAAAAAGTAAGATAAATTATATTTTTTGCACCTCCTTGCACCCCTGTTGATCAAGGCCAACAAGGGTGTGCATCACTGTGCACCCCCTCCCCCTATAAATCCACCACTGTTTTGATCGTTCAATATCTTCACGCACGCATGATTTACGCACGTCAAACTTTAAACAATCAATGTCAAATGGACTAAATGGTTAAAAATTTCCCTTTTCCCACGCGTCTTTGACCAGCGCACTCGTACGTAGCTCCCGAAGTGCAACCATCCGTATTTCGTAAACACCGATTTCTCTCGAAGAATTTCGTCGTTGTGGAATCAGGCCACCGATTGGCGAGGTCCAGAAAGTGATAGCCTGCGTGCAGTCCCAGACTCGCAAGCTAGAAGGTGACCGCTTAATAGAAGGGTTCGATTATATTTAAAATCTTTTGTGCATTTCAATTCACGAGAACAAAAAACATGAACAAATACATACTGATATATTTGAACAAATATTAACATGAAAAATGCATGAAATTAAGCTTCAGGAACAACAAGTTGGGTTGTAGGAACGACACTTGGAACAATGAGTCTTCCAAGTACGCATTCGGTTGACGTCAAAGGTAGATTCAAGTTTGGCAAGGTAGTGAGAATACAGATTGTTTTTGAAGAAAGAAATAGAGGCACATATTCGGTGATATGAGCCAGAAGACGGTTCCAATGAAAAACCGAATCTGGTTGAAAAACGAGTTTCTAAAAAGAGAAGTTCTGCAAAGATTAGGAGTTAGTAACCTTTGTTGTTCTGTACGAGTATAAATTTGTCAATAATAACACAAATTATTATTATTGATAATTATTAAATGTATAATCTGTGATATTTGTCCAACAGTCGTACCGTTTGGGCTGCCGACCCACGAGTTGTTGGCATTAAAAGTTTGACTAGGTTTTTGACTGTTCTATCTCATCACACATGCACACATGATTTGTAGACGTCAAACTTTAAACAATCAAAATCGTTGTCAAACGGTAAAAAATTTCCCTTTTGCGCCGAATTTAAATATTCAGTTCACGTTCTCTAGATTAATCATTAAGAGTCATCACTAAGATTTTTATTGCGTGTGTGTTGTCTTGTACTCAGGTGAAATATGATGCTTTGATGTTACTCTGAGTGTGTATTGCGCGCCGAAAATTTCGAAACCGTCGACGGTCGAGCACATCATTTATGGTCGAACACATCATTAATCTCGTTCCCGGATCGCGCCAGTGGTAATTAGCGCGTGCAAACCATTCGGTGACATCTTAATTGTACCAAGACGATATGTCACTGACTGAAGGTTTCACGCAGTATAAGGTTTCAGATTTTTGGAAAAGATAGCGGGTCGCAGTCGAAAAGCAAAGCAGCCAATTCGGTTTACTGGTTACTGCTCTTCCCACAAGTGTTGCAGGAACTATCTTCTAAAATTCATTATTTTAACTTTGAAGTGTCTGAGTGTCTTTACTAATTAAAACTCTTGTGAAATGAAATATAGAGAACCATCTCAAAACGAGATACAACAGAGTGACGAGGTAAATCCCAACATTAGCAACAATATTATACATGCTATTTACAGTTAGCTTTAACATAATGTCTATCTATAATAATAATATTTCTATAAAACTTGCACTTTTGATTAGTGCACGGCTAATGCTAAAATTGAAATATGATATATGCATATTGAGTGGTTCAAGTAAAAGTGAAATGTTAGTTATAGTATTAAGCTGTGCGGTTCTATTTTTACTTGAACCACGTGCACTCACATATATATTGAGTAATAGAAAACATACAGTATCAAGTTTTCTTTAGTAACAAATCTTAGTATATCGTGTTACTGGCGAGCAGGTCTCCGACTGTGCAGTTATATTTAATTTGGCTTAAAATTCATTTCTTCGCTCTCGTGACTTCGTACGTTAAAAATACGGTAGGTTACTATAATTGATGAATATAAAAAATTGACGCACGGAACATATTATGACGCTTTTTTGACCAAGTTACAGCAGTCGTTTAGCCGTTTACACAATATAGGCCTAAGCCAGTTTTATCGGCCTTTAAACACAACTAAGCCCACACTTAATGTGAAAAATCTGTTTATAACTCATTTCTGAACTCTTTTCTAGAAAGAATAATAACCGAATGAACCTCCGACTTTTGGGGGCTTGGGAACACTAGGTCATGATCATAGAACACACTGATATCGAAGGAACTAGATTCAGTTCCGAAATATCACCTACTCGAACCGACTTGACCGCGTAGCTCAGTTATAGCAGAGCGTTGCCGTTGGACTAGTATCCCAAAGGTCGCGGGTTCGATTCCCGCCTTGGCCAGGACTCAGAGTAACATCAAAGCATCATCAGTCATCACCAAGTTGCATATTCTGCCGATCTTCATATTATAATATTAATAATAAAAACGATATTTTGGCAATACATTCCCATGCATTATATACACAAATTCTCCAAACTATATACGAATTCTACTTCAATATAACTGCTAACGTGTCCATGCAGGACAAATGTTGCCACATATAAAATTACTATATTGTATTACAAGTTAAAACAAAACACTATATAATTATGTAATTGTGTTACTATATATTCAAATAATGTGAGTAATTTCAGTCAAAGTTTCAAGTCTTGATCATGCTTTCAAGACTAAGCAATTCTTGGCCTCTTTACAAAATATACTCGGTAGTCTCTACTGTTCCTAAATTTCTACAAGCAGGATGTGCTGTAAAGACTGTAAACTAATGTGTCCTTAATTTTGACTTTTTTGGTGTACGTGTTGGTGTATACTCAGGTGAATATGATATTTCTGGTGTTACTCTAAGTGCGTATCCACACCAGGCAGGCTAAAGTTTGCCTGATACTAGTCCAATGCTCTGCCAACTGAGCTACGCGGTCATGCAAGTCAGTTTGAGTAGGTGATATTTCGGAACTAAGTCTAGTTCCTTCAATGCCAATGTGTTCTTATAGCTCAGTTGGCAGAACATTGGACTATAGTATCCCAAAGGTCGCGGGTACGATTCCCACCGTGGTCAGGCAAATGTTTCAGACTGCCTGGTGGGGATACACATGCACTCACTACTCAGAGTAACACCAGAAACATCGTGTTCTTAATAGACCTTTCCCCTTATGAGTGAAATTTTGATCTAGACAAGTCTGGACAAAAATTTCATCACAGCTTGAAAGAGCATTACAAAATTAGTAATATTTCGAAGTTTAGTTGCGAAATGTTATAAAATGCGGATAATATAGCCCTGCGAAGTTTGCCGCTTTTCAGTCATTTTACATTACAAACGGGAAATTAATAATCAGATGATCAAACTGATTATCAATTTCCCATTTGTAATACAAAATGACTGAAAAACGGCAAACTTCGCAGGGCTATATTATCCGCATTTTACAACATTTCGCAACGAAACTTCGGAATATTACTAATTTTGAGATGCTTTTTCAAGCTGTGATGAAATTTTTGTCCAGACTTGTCTAGATCAAAATTTCACTCAGAAGGGGAAAGGTCCATTTGTCATTTGAATTTGCATCATAAAGGGCTGTATAACAAATTTTCAGGATGCTACATTCACGTTGTTACTTTACCAGTAACCAGTTTAATGATAATACGTCGTCTGTTCTAGATATATACAATAATAAAACCAGTGTCCTGATACGCTGTGTTTACACAAGAAACGCATCAAAACTTCACAATTGTTATAAAAGGACAAATTATATGTAGAACACACTCTCTCAAACAAAGGAGTTGATGTATACGGAATTCGTTAGAAACAAAATTTAAGGATATAAACTCCTACAACACCTTCAAAAAGCAAATTAAACAACATTTTTTACTATGCACAGTTACTAACATATATATATATATATTTAAATTACAATCCAGAGAAGAAAATAAAAAATAATTTGTGGAATTATTCAATTAATAAAATGCCTGGATTACAAATCGTCAACTGTATTAAACATATATAAATATATATATAAGACATTCCAGAAAACATCCTTTTGTGTAACCCAATCTTGATTAAGTAATCTAATACAATTTAATGTATAAACTACAGTATAGGGCCTAAATTAAAAGTGTATCAAGATATCTAGTAGGTCTCTAGCCCAAACTCTTTAAAATCAGTTGTAATATATTACATTATGTTATCAAAATACGTTATCAACAATCAACATATCGTTCAAGATCATGTCGATATGCGTCAGTTGTAGTGAGGTAGAAGCCCTTACTAGTCATATATGTCTTCTGCAAAAAATTGTTTAAAAAGAACAAAATATTTAAAGCCCGATTATAAGAAATGATGTCAATATAGGTGTATCAATTTAAATCAAATTTCACGCCAGCAGTACCAAAATATGAATATCGGCTACTCGATTGTCACTGCAAATAAATGATAACGAAAGAAAGGATTATCAGTGTTTGAACACTCGGATGTAACGTAAATAATTGAGTAGGTTAAGATCGTTTAATCTCTTTACGCACGTATGATTTATGGACGTCAAACTTTAAACCATTAATCAATGTCAAATGGTTAAAAATATCCCTTTTTCACGCGTCTTTGATCAGTGCACTCGCCCGTACTCCCAACCAACGGAGAGAACAATTAAGGAACAACAATGACAACAGGTAAAAAAAGACTATCTTATAAATTACTGAAAAGACCAGATTAAGTTGAAACCGAGATTGGCAATGGCAAACATCGTCAAACTATTACAACGCTCAGAATTTCAGCTCATAGATTCCCGGTTGAAACTGGTCGATATACCAATGCTCCATACGATAAAAGAATTTGTCATCATGTGATTTAAACGAGGTCGGAAACGAACAACACTATTTAATGCGGTGCAATAATACTTGGTTTACCAAATAAATCACTCGTTTCGTTTTTTTAATAATCATGACTTGTTTATGTATGTTATTGCAATGAAAGACAAATCCGTGAGGACACTGTTGGTAGCCAAGTATTGCTTCGATGTCGTAACAAATTTTGATAAACTATAACTTGCATGTTTTTTATTTTTAGTTCAGTTTCTTTGTAAATTTAATAAGTTTTGTATTCTATGTACCAATATTGGGTAGCTTTGTTTGAATAAAGTTGTTGTTGTCATATGTTATTTCATTTCCGAACAACTAATCAATCAAATGAATTGAATCAAGGTTCTAATAATACATAACAGAAACTAACAATGAACCGGGTCTGTGCCAGTCTAGGTAGGGCCAATAATAAGAAAGCTTGTGATTGATGGGAATACAAATACCTGAAAAATACAAGGAGAACTTCGACATTTCGAGCGAAGGCCCTCCTTCATCTGAAAGTTAGAGGGTTTTGGTATTTTTCTCTACAACAGATATTTTTGGCGTGTGAATTATATGTAGCTTGAACGATTTCAATGTTACATTAAAGGAACAACAATCTAACACCACACTATACCACATCAACGTAATATATGTTCCTAGATTAGTTGGGCATGTTACCCCCATATGTAAGTATATATTAGGTTTTGCGAGAAAGTATTTTGCTTCGCCAGCGTGTAGAAGTCCCAAATTCAATAGAATCACTCGTGTGCAACCATCCATATTTCGCAGACACGATTTCTCAGGATAAAATGTTATGTTATCAACAATCAACATATCGTTAAAGATCATGTCGATATGAGTCAGTTGTGGTGAAGCCATGCATCGTCATTTCAATTTTCTATACTAGTCATATATATTACCGACATTTGCCTGTATTTTTGGGATATTAGTCCAATGCTCTGCCAACTGAGCTACGCGGTCATGCAAGTCGGTTCGAGTAGGTGATATTTCGGACTAAGTCTAGTTCCTTCAATACCAATGTGTTCTTATAGCTCAGATGGCAGAGCATTGGACTAGTATCCCAAAGGTCGCGGGTGCGATTCCCACCGTGGTCAGGCAAATGTTTCAGACTGCCTTGTGGCGATACACCAACATGAGCTCCACCTTTGAATTTGTAAATTCTTAAACACGTCCGAATTTATCATTATGATAAATTCGCGGCACATTTTGAATTTATCAATAGAGTTTATCATAAAACCACAAGCATTAGACAAGGTTTCTTGTTATAAATGTAATGGCACTTAATGGCAGGCAGGTCGCGCGCAGGGGGGGGGGGAGTTTTTCAAGTTTTTTTAAAAGGTTTTAATTAAAAGAGTTTTAAAAGCAAAAAAAAAAGTTTAAAAAGTTAGATTCCCAAAAATGTTAAAAAAGTTTAAAAAATTTAAAAAGTTAAAAACATTAGGGTTAGTGGTTAGGGTTTAGTGGTTAGGGGACAGGGGTTAGTGGTTGGGGTTGGGGTTAGGGTTAGTGTTAGGTGCCGCGAATTTATTAACATGATAAATTCAAAATTTGCCGCGAATTTATCATAATGATATATTCGGACGTGTTTAAGAATTTAATTACTCATATAGTAAATTCAAAGGTGGAGCTCATGCTGGGATACACACTCAAAGAGTAACACCAGAAACATTCTGTTCTTAATAGACCTTTCCCCTTATGAGTGAAATTTTGATCTAGACAAGTCGGGACAAAAATTTCATCACGGCTTGAAAGAGCATCACAAAATTAGTAATATTCCAAAGTTTTGTTTGCAGTTTTTCAGTCATTTTACATTACAAACGGGAAATTGATAATAAGATGATCAAACTGATTATCAATTTCCCATTTGTAATACAAAATGACTGAAAAACGGCAAACTTCGCAGGGCTATATTATTCGCATTTTACAACATTTCGCAACAAAACTTCGAAATATTACTAATTTTGTGATGCTCTTTCAAGCTGTGCATGATGAAATTTTTGTCCAGACTTGTCTAGAACAAAATTTCACTCAGAAGCCCGGGAAAGGTCCATTTGTCATTCGAATTTCCATCGTAAAGTGCTTTATAACAAATTTTCAGGATGCTCCATTCACGTTGTTCCTTTACCAGAAACCAGTTTAATGATAAGACGTTGTCTGTTCTAGATATATACAATAATAAAACCAGTGTCCTGATACGCTGTGTTTACACAAGAAACGCATCAAAACTTCACAAATGTTATAAAAGGACAAATTATGTAGAACACACTCTCTCAAACAAAGGAGTTGATGTATACGGAATTCGTTAGAAACAAAATTTAAGGATATAAACTCCTTTACGACACCTTCAAAAAGCAAATTAAACAACATTTCTTACTATATATATATATATATATATATATATATATATATATATATATATATATATATATATATATATATATATATATATATATATATATATATATATATATATATATATATATATATATATATATATATAT
>CACRXK020000124.1:0-17102 GCA_902702795.2 Paramuricea clavata
TCCTATAGAAACCTGTAGGTTGGCCTATAGGCCAGGCCTATAGACTTTTTTTGTTAGGGAAGGGGGATAGGGGGTGTTTAGACATGAAATTTTGCATAAAATGTGCAAGTATGTATATGGTAGTCAGAAATGAAGTAAAGGTTATGCTATTTCGACTAAGTGCGCCAAGGATTTCTGACCAGGATTGTCTGAATGTGCATTATCTTACAATTTTATTTTTATTTCATAAAAATACATTGGCCTTAATCCTTGAATCGTTAGTGAACTTTTAATAATGTTTTGCGTATTAATAACGTGCTTCTAAATAAATAATAAACATTTATAATATAATAATAAAATATAATAATAATGACATATTAAAGTACGCTATTTGATACACGTATCCTTTTTTTGTATTTTCACTTTAATCGTACTTAAGGTGGCTCGATACAGTTTTCAAAAATTCAGGTGTTTAACACTTTGACATGTTCAAACTATGCATTTTTAGGATTTATTCAGCAGATATTGGGTTTTTTATATATTTTGATAACTCTACTTTCAAATTATATTCGTTTTAGTAACAGATAGTTCGTTGCTATGACGACATACGTGTACGAAATTGACTCCAAAATGGCCTATCGTCTCGTATAGTTGGAAAAAAAGCATGGTGACCCCCAATATTTTTTCGTGCATTATTTTACTTGGACGAAAAGCTAACAATTAGCAAAATATAAAAAATTTCTGTAATGCCATTTTTTTGGAAAATGCGAAAATGTCATATTCTTTGGTAACATTTTTTTGGCATTACAGAATTTTTTAATTTTTTGTATAATGAATATTGTTAGCGGTGCAATACAGCATGCAAAATTTGAACATAGGTCACCAGACAAAATAAAAGAGATATAGCGCATTGTTTTTCTAAAATGGAAAATTCTAATGACGTCAGCAATTGACATAAAACGCTATAGAACATGCGCAATGGCGTGAGATGGCGCGAGCAACTGCTCACGTCAGGTCATTTTGGAAGTTCTTTCATTTTCTTAATCAGTTTCCGTGACCTGCGCGTAAAAATGGTCAACCGGTTTTGAGTTCGCGATTCTTGAACAGGGTTTTTGTGATAACTATATCGAGCCACCTTAATCTAACAACATTATGGGCGTGTGCACACTTTGAAAAATATAATCAGATGGAAACGAGTATGTAAGCCATAATTTGTGGTCTTGTATATATTTCACAAGTTACTAGTTAACAACTGAATACCATGTGGACATTGCTTTGCTATTAAGTTTGTTTTAGATAACAAGTTACAATTAAATTGCATTAGTCATTGACGTAATAAGCACTTAATTACAACCTATAATGTTTCCTGTCCAGATATACATAACATAAAGTCATAGGTCCACACATTACTCCATCAAAAAATTCATTGTAAATCTATTAAATTTTAATATCTGCAAATAATATAACGATATTTGATAATGTTATTTAATGGTCAACTTATTTGCTTCGAAATAAATAAATTATAACTGTATCTTGCATGATTTTGAACAGTGCTCCCCATTTTCCTAAAGAATTCAGAGAGAGAGTCAAGGAATTTAAGTTAGGTTTGTGGAGCACTGATCTTAATTTAGCAATAATGACCTAAATAAGATTTTAAAATGAATAAATGCATTTATTCAAGCGGCAGGTACAAAACGCAGGTTGCAGGTTGGAATTTTGCAGGTTGGGAATTTTGCAGGTTGGAATTTTGCAGGTTGGAATTTTGCAGGTTGACAGGAATTTTGCAGGTTGATGATGCAAACTGAAAATTACACTACTATAAAGTATTCTAGTATAATTTTATTGTGTACTTATTGCAGTCTGACTCCTTGTCGCCGCTTTTGATATCAGCCTATCCTGCTACCATGTTTCTAGCCTCTGCTCATCACCCTTGTGAAAACATTCAAAATGACCAGATTGGCTTGGATCTTCAGGGGAACGAAGGCGCCGACATGACGTGGTGGCAGTTCACAAAATGCCTGAATGAGGTGTCTCTCCTCTGCACCCACTTATGAGACCACTCAAGCCCCCAATTACCGTATCATTACTCGAAAGTTAGTTAACTTTTAACAACATTCTAGTATAAACACCACGACATCATGTAGGCACCTCGCAACAATCAAAACATTCGTTCAGGGGCGTAGGAAGCTTCTAAAAGTTGGGGGGGGGGGTGCCAGGCTTTGAGGGGCACTTGACGAATAAAAAAGGGCATCTAAAAATTTTTTTTTCCGGATATATCCAATTTTCCTAAATATGAAAACAATGTTCCGGAAATACCAAAAAAAATTTCGGACATATCATATTTTTTCCGGAAATGAAAAAAAATATTCCGGAAAATAACATAAATTCAAGTTTCGAAAAGTGCACTTTGGCCAAAAAAAGGCAATCCTTAAAACATTTTTTAACACAAAAAAGGGCACTTTGCTCCCGGAAAAAGGGCACTTAGCAAAACTTGGGGGGCCTGCCACCCCCCTGGCCATCCCCGGTTCCTACGCCCCTGCATTCGTCTCCCTGTAGGTCCAAGCCAATCTGGTCATTTTGAATGTTTTCACTGGGGTGATGGCCGCTAGTCTTAGAGCAGAGGCGCCGACAAGGAGTCAGACTGCAACAAATGCACAACTAAATTATACTAGAATACTAAAAAAGTGGTGTAATTTTAAGTTTGCATTATCAACCTGCAAAATCCCCAACCTGCAAAATTCCAACCTGCAAAATTCCAACCTGCAACCTGCGTTTTGTACCTGCCGTTTATTCAAGTAATGCAAACCACTTTGTGTATTCGAAAACAAAAATTTTTGCATCCTTGGCAAATGATTAGGAAATATGAAGGGAACACTGTTTGTAATATTGCGTTGCTGCACCATTGGAGTGACGCTGTGAAGATGTGTAATTGTACTTAGCATTTAATCTACTTGTTGACAGCAAGCTAATTGCCTATTTGAGAAAATGGCTACACCTATTTTGATCTATACTGCCCTTACTCTGCCTTGAATTACTATATATAACAGTAAAAGATAGAACTCCTAGTATTTTATGCGATTTCCTCTTGCTTTAAGAACAGCATCTACTCGACTTGACAGGCTTGAAATAGTACGATAGATTACATCAGTTGACAGATTTTCCAAGGATTTTAAAACCCGCGCTGAAAAGTCTTGGAACGTTTCTTACGTTATATTATTTTCAATTGCTTCATTCTCGAGACTTTTCTTTACCAAGTGAAAGAGATTTTCAATCGGATTCAGGTCAAGCGATCTAGACGGAATCTTGTGAAATTCAGTCTCGATTTTTTCCATTGCTTTTCGCGCTACTTTACTCGTTTGTGATGGGTCAATATCCATGAGAAACAGGCGACGATCGTTTTTTGACGCCCACACTTTGCAAAACAAGTATTAAAATGCATTCCAATGAACTCTGCAAAGAAATTGCCATTCATTTTCTCATAGGGAACTTTGAGAACCACACCTTTCACATAAGCTATAGCGACAATTACGATCGCGCGTCAACTTTTCTTGGGCAACCCTTAAGTTGTTGCCTTTTAACGGTTTAGATCTCAGCGCAGCTGGTTGTTGGTCTTCCCTCTATATTCTTGCTACTGATAAAGGGCTTATATATGACATTTTCTCGCGATCTTCCTATTCGAAAAACCCGATTCCTTTCTATAATAAAGTACCAAAGCCCTTGTCTTTGCTGTGTTCTCTCTTATGTAAATCATCCTTAAATGAATCTAATCATCGAAGTGCATATTATTCAATTTCATTTTGTAGCCAGCCTCATTTTATATACACGGGATTATCATGATTCATAGTAACAGCAACACCCCACATATGACGTCATAATTATCAACATTACGACACGCACGCTAAGTTTTCAATAACTCCCAACGAAATCATCTAGAACACGCCACCCAATATACGTAGAAAAACACCTCTGAGTCAAAATTATATATGTACATAAATTTTAGTTTCATTTTTATATTCGGACAATCCTGGTCAAAAATATTGGTGCACTTGACACTGACTGTGCGAAATTTGACTCCAACATCAATAACAAGCATAGCAACCCCCATTCCCCCGTTCAATGTTGTGTGTAGTGTCTTATACGTCCAAGGTGTTACACAACATTGATAAGGGTGATAGGGGGTGTTTAGATATGAAATTTTGCATAAAATGGGCAAGTATGTATATGGTAGTCAGAAACGAAGTAAAGGTTATGCTATTTCGACTAAGTGCACCAAGGATTTCTGACCAGGATTGTAGATAAAGAAATTAGCAATATTATGTTTTATGTACTATTTAAAAAACGAGCAGGAGTGTTTTATTAGGTTTAAAGCCACGAGCGTGCAGTGCGAGTGGCTTTAGACCTAATAAAACATGACCTGCAAGTTTTTTAAATGGCTTCAAAAACGTTTGCATAATAAGTCAAATCTTTATATAAAAATCTTTATATAAAAATCTTTATATAGTTTGCATAACAATGGCCTTTTGTTCAAGTGTTCTTTAGCTGGTACAAAGATCTATGCACATGACTAATTTCTTACTCAAGATTGGATAATTGCTTCATGAATTATTAATTAGTTTTTGAATGTACTTTTAAGAAAAAGTCAAAAATATTTTTGTTGTAAAATATACTTAATTGTTATTATCTGTAAACTTTGTTCAATTAGCTCATTATTACTTTTAGTTTAAAGTTTTCCTTACTTTATACTTGTATATAATTTGTAAATATTCCTATATTCTTTCGATCTGCACGATCGGAAATATTCCTATATTCTTTCGATCTGCACGATCGGAAATGCTACAGGAATATGGGCACACAAAATCACACACATGGATATCTGATGAGGGAAGTACTTCACGTTGCACAGATATTATGAGGTAGTTTATTGACTAGCCTGCGAACAGGCTCTCAAGCTGAATTGAGAGCCTGCATCGATGATTAATGAATTTGAATATCTGCCCCGTAACATTCGTTTTTCCAAATATGGAATTGTCTATCCTTATATGGTGTTGTTTACAACTTTTGTGCAAACTAAATTTAGACCGTGCAAACTAAATTTAGACTGTACAGTTTATACTGTTTTTCGAAATATAAGATATTCAAGCAAAAGTTTAAATGTTTTAAATACTGTTTTCTCAAAACAGAACATTTCGTGCTTTGAGATAAGACGGCCAAGACCAATTTGATCAGTTAATGTGTTTTTTATGCATAATGCTTTTCAGCAGTTGACATATATAGAGCTCAGCGGAAACATATAAATTATAGCATCTGACCAATGAGAATTTCGCGTCACGATTTGAGACGCAGATATTCAAATTCATTAGTCATCGACGCAGGCTCTCAATTCAGCTTGACAGCCTGTTCGCAGGCTATTTATCGACTTGCTCTATGCAGGCTCATCCCGCAAAAGGAACGTGTTTATGATGTTTGTTATTGGCAAACATGCTTTACTCACGATGGACTCTTGTATTGTTATGTATGTTTCTTTTTTGTTCAAAGTTATTGAAAGTTTTTGTTTTCAAGCAAGATAGTAAGTACTAAACATTCTTATTTCTTTACGTACTTGTTCGCGAAAGACACTCTCATTAACCGCAATTTAACTACTGGGTTTTTTTTGCAATTTTTTGCACCTTTTCAGAATCCATACAAGGGGAGATTTCGTTGCTCCAGGTGTTGTGGCAAGGAGCAAACTGCTCATACCAAAGAAAGATTTCGGCCCATCCCAAGCAGGCAAGATGTATACCTCTTCCTTCGGCAACCTCAAGTACATCTGACCAATCCTTCATATGTACAGTTTTTTTTTTCTCTATGTTGGTCAACTGCCTGATGAGTGCTCATGGTTGTGGTCTTACAGACTCACACCCAAGCTGATCTTGCATCAACATAGGGAATTAAATCAGGAGGGCCCTTTACACCAGACAAGGATGTATAGCGGAGGCCTCTGAAGCAGGAAGAAGTATGTCTGTTAAATTTTTTTGTTTCCCAGGTAAGTTTTTTGTTTTATTTTATCAGTCTTGTTCCTTTTGTTCTCTTAATTCTCGTATTTCTCACTCTAGATCTTTCCTGCATTTCAAACTTTTTTTGCCCAACTTTCTCACATTCTCAATGCAGGATGGGACAGAATTCATTACAACACTGACATACACTGTGTTAATCCTGTCCAATCCATATCCATCACTTGTCAATACCGATCACCCTATATCGCTCCTGGACAGCTACACCCTCCTTATCTGATCAACTCTATCACATCTTCTTCACATTGTTCTCCACTGTCTCATCCTGCAGAATCTGTTCTTTATATTTCTATTTGTTTTTCTCATATTTTTCAGAAGGTTAGGCATCCGCTTAATATATAAATGTATTATAATTTAATATATTTATTATTTTATATACTTTTTAGTTTTCTCCATTTAAGTCAAGGTGTTTTTCAGCTTGCCTGGTGTCTGAACTCAGAGTACGAGGAACAAATATCTAATTTATTTCTATATAATTATGCTTATATTTACACTAATTACTCAATTTACTCAAGCCATCCTTTTCCCTGCTTTTTAAGGTATAACGGAAAAAGGAGTGTTACAACGTTGCAAACATCAATTTTTGATGGTAAGCTAGCTATTATTAGCTAATGTGGAACCGTGTGTACAAACCAGACAGCCTTAGGTGATGTTGTTATTATAGTCAACCCCGTCTAGTATTTCTTTTATTTATTTTTCTTTCTTTTGTAAATGCTGGCGGAGCCAAGAAATAAATCCCGCATATAACGCCTGCTATAGGAACTGAAATATTTCTTTGAAACCAAAGAACAAGTTGTTTTTGTGATGCATTATGGGGTTGCAATGACTGCGCACCAACACTGTAAAACAAGCAGAAACAATGACAAAGTTAAACAAAGATATTACAGTCGTATAAAGCATAGAATAGGAAAGATGGGCC
This sequence comes from Paramuricea clavata, assembly GCA_902702795.2. NCBI lineage: Eukaryota > Metazoa > Cnidaria > Anthozoa > Malacalcyonacea > Plexauridae > Paramuricea > Paramuricea clavata. The sequence continues at coordinate 6,949 of CACRXK020000124.1, forward strand.
TTACAACAATGTATTTCTCAAATTTTTTAGCTGTTTATATCGTTTAATGAGGATGTATTTAAGGCCAGGTTTTGGTTAAAGAAAGGAAACATCGGAATGTTAGCCAGGGGTAAGAGAAAATTTATGTTTTGACTTCTTTGGTGTGTATATTTTATTTTCTATATCGCACATATTTGATAGTATGATTGCCTAAGCTTTAACCAGGGCCTTTTTAACATACAAGCTGGGGGGGGATGCCCAAATGCCCCCCCAGTCCCCCCTTGTGCCCCCCCACGAAATCACATTTTGCTCCCCCCCCAGGAAAAGTCCCTTTTCCCTAAAATTATAGAAACAAGCCAGCGAAGATTAACAAATACATAAACGGAAAGTAAGTTTTAGGCTTTATCCTTTGTCCTTGTTTAACAAAATCGATTTAAATTGTTACTTTTTTCTACCACTAAGTAATGATAAATTATTGTTAATAATTTTTTTATTTTTTGGATGCTCAGAATGCAGGAAAGAGCATTTCCGGGTTTCAAATTTCAAAAATGTTCTGGGATTATCCCTCTAATAGGTAATGATAAATGATGGTTAATTTTTTTTACTTTTTGTGCGTTTTTTTCCTTTATTTATTTCAAATACAAGTATAGTTAGCATAAATTTTGGAGCAAATTTGGATGCTCAGAATGCAGGAAATGACATTTCCGGGATTCAAATTTCAAAAATTTTCTGGGGAGTACTCCCCCAGACCATCAACCCAATACATGTGTGGTATATTGGCGACACACGTAGCCTTCAGCCATTGCTATCCCCCTCTAATATATTATCTCACAGAAAAGTCCCTTTTCAAAAAATGCCCCCCACGGGAAAATCCTTAAAAAAGGCCCTGGCTTTAACACTTCTTCAAAAGTTGTGATTTGTAGTGATTTACCAACATAATCAATTATTGCAATACAAAATGTCAGGCCTGTAGCATGTTAATTCGAACTGTAAAAGGAAACATAAGATTTAAGATAATTATTGAAATTACCATCTAATACACATCTTTATAACATATATTTTTATTCCAGCATCGCACATTTCTTTTTTATTTTAATGTGCGAGATAAATTTGTTCAAACCCACCAGCCTTACTCAGCAATTATCCTTCTTCATAAATTTCTTCATTTGAAAAGGGAGGGAGAGGATAGATAAGTACCCTCTTTTTGCAGTTGTTCCTACTTTTAGAGTGCTATGTAATTTTTCTATAAATTTTCAGATCGGGAACAGAACAGGAGGTGTCAGAGCTGTCTCAATTGTTGGAGGATGTATCTACATACCACAGAAATATCAAAGAGTTAAAGGCAAAAGAAAAGGGAAAAAGGACACAAAATGAGAAACAAGACAGGGAAAAGGCAGAAGGTATCTTTAACATAGCAAACACGAAAATCAAGGATGAAATTTTCAATTATGAAATTCAATTCTTGTTTTGCTCTTCTGAATAGAGTAACTGTGAAAAAGGATTATGAAAAATCACAGACAAAACTATATATTAATGAAACCACTGCAGCAGCTCTAAAGAAACAGTAGCCAGAAACAAAGCAGATGAAATACAAAATGATAGACCCATTAGTAAAACAACAAGTTATTAACTCTAAACGTGTATATGATTACAGAATTATGGCTAAGAGAAAAAACAAAAAGTATTGGAAAATAGAAGAATGATATATGAAGTGTTAGATAAATCAGATAATGAGGAAGTACTGACTAAAAATATGAATTATAAAAAAACCAATGAGTAACAAACAAAAGAAAACAATACTCAAGAATAAAAGAGTTAAATACGAAACTTTAGACCAGCCAAACAAAGAGGAAATACTGACCAAAAATATGAATTATAAAAAAACAATGACTAAGGAACAAAAGCGAAAAATACTCGAGAATAAAAGGAGTTAAATACGAAACTTTAGATCAGGCAAAGAAAGAGGAAATGATGATGGAAAATATGAATTATAAAAAAAACAATGAGTGAAGAACAAAAGCAAAAAAATACTAGAGAATAAAAGAGTTAAATACAAAACTTCAAGAGTTAAATACGACAATCAAAGAAAGAGGAAGTGCTGACTAAAATATGAGTTATAAGAAAACAATGGTAGAAGAACAAAAACAGAAACCATTAGAAAACAAAAGAGCAAGGTATCAAGTAATGGATATATCAAAGGAAAAGGAGTTGATTGCTATACATTCGTGCAAAATAATGTCAAATCGCATGTTGTTCGATCCAGAAGAAAAAAAATGATTTGCTGTATAGAGAGAAAGAGAAAGAAAAAAAGATGGAAAAGAATGCTCAAATTCATGACATTGACATGTACATTGATGAGTTTAAAAAACAAATTAAAGCAGGTCCATTTTACATATGTTGTGTGTGTAACCAGTTATTTTAATAGATGGTTTAATGATGTACTAAATAATGAAAGTACAATATAACTCATTAACATGCAATGCACCCTGAGATTGTCAAGTGGGTAAGGGACAATGTGCACTCAAATGACACCTCAACTTGCGGGCATGATATTTGAGAACATGTTTATCAGGTTGTCTAGCAACAAATACGAAAATAGAACGTGAAATTTGAGCTTTTCAACGGTGTATCATGCAAGAAAATCGGTCGGAAACTTGCAACGTTTTTCAAGTTTAAAACCTTAGTTTTTCAAAAATAATGAATAATGGCAATACTGTTGCAAAGACGGATTTCACAGCAAGTTTTAAAAGCAAAAAAGAAGAGGTTTTTGAATGATCTACAACGAAAATTTGGCACAAAAGGAAAGCGAATGTATTGATGTTTTGGGCCAAGTTCTTCTGTGAACCATGCACAAGATTTTCAGCCAAAAAGATGAGGATTTCTCCAAACTTTATTGAAAATAGAAGTCCGAAATCACAAGAAAGATGAACACAGAACACAAGTGAGCAGATACGATTTTTTAAAGGGTATTTTTGAGTAGAAATATGCGATCAAACACTCACAAAATTCGACCGCATTAATGTTGGTTGAATCTAATTTGAAGTTATCTTTTTAGACGAACTGTTTATGCAAACTTGGGCACAATTTCGACTGTTTTCGTGACCCCATTGTTGGTCTTCTTGTTCAAGTTGTTATTTTAGCTAAAGTATGTTTCAAACGACACCAGATTAAATTACTGTGTGCGTATGTGCCCTACTTGGCAAGAATACTTAGAGTATTAAATTACACTAAATAAGTATGATATTCCAAAATCATTGTTATATCTATTTTCATCAATTTAGTCTTAAAATGACAACTTGTTTCAGACATATTGTGGTTTAAAATAAGTGTGTTGAATAAACATGCTTGCTTGCTGCACTGTGCAAATTCTCAAAAAGTCCGCACTTGAGAGTTGTAAAGTTTTCAAAATGCTTTTTACTGTTTTTTATATCCCCTATAAAACTTTAAATTAATAAAGCAGATAGTAATGTTGATGCAACATCATTTTCTAGTAACTACACATTGAATCAGAAGGAAAAGTTATCAAAATAGTTTGCGACGGTTGTTTGCAAAGCTTCTCTCTGAAATGGCTTCCTTTGCGGGAAGCCATGAAATTGAAGTCCTAACAAAAACTAACTTTATAGCAGTTCTTTTGGGCCCATTGCTCACTTATTTATCATGAAATCGCTTCATTAGAACATTTTTAATAACGTCTATGGGAAACTTTATAATTTTCTGAGCTAAAAGTTTCTGGTTTTGAGGTGTTTATTTTATAAGATAGCAGGCTCGACAAAATGGCACTAATTGATTTCTCACGTCTGACAAACAACTAAAGATGAAAGTCCTTATTTCACCCTTTTATAGCAATGTTGAATACCTGGGGGCAATTTCACGTTGCGGACATTACATTCACAGAAAAACAATTAATACAAAACATGCTCTGTTTCCTGTTTGCAACAGTTTCAGATCTGGGAACTTTGTCATAGAAAACCTTAAGGGGACCTCTTAAGATTTCATAAAATAAAACAAAATTCCCTCGTAATCAATTCTTGTAATAAAAAGTCAAAGTACTGTTGCGGACATTACAGCAAAATCAACCACACATTGAAGTGATGTTTTTAAAATGTAATTTCCTGTGAAATTTGAAAGGTATCAAAGGAACTAAAACACTTCCTGCTCTCAGTGATAATTGGGGTTAAAAAATATGAAAACGAGATGTTCTACAATGCCCTTGCGCAGCTTTTATAGTGCAAAGTTTGTGTTGCGGACATTACACTGAAACTGTTGCGGACATTACATTTTTGGGATTGTATAGCAATCTGTATTAAAAATGATAGGAAATCAAAACTGGGTGACTGATTATGCACTTCAATGTTTCTAGTCCACATAACAGGCATTCTAGCTTAATTCTATTTACATTTGTATACCCATGGGCGTACCGGGCGAGGGGAGGGGGCGGCAGCGCCCGCTGCCCAGTTTGTTGGGCAAACAAAGCCAGTCGGGCAATATTCGCTTCACACTTGGGCAATATTGGCTTATTATAAAAATAAATGGGACAAATTCTGTCAATTTTGTGGGGAATTCTGTCAATTTTGTGGGAAATATGCTATCTATCTAATAGGAATTCTACGTCGACAACAATTTTGGAAAGTTTCTCCGGAAATTTTTTTAACAACGCGGGCACAATCCGAAAAAGTCAGGCAAATTTCTTTCCTCCCCCCTAATTTTTTCCTTCCTGTATGCCCATGTGTATACCACCATAAATCCTGGGATGAAATCATGGTCACATATATTACAGTATATAATCTTCTGTTGACAATAATATCTTTCAAAAGTGCAATATTTGTTGCGCATAGACTCAGGCAATGACTCGGGTTGTGCAGCAAATAAAGTGTCATGTTTGTAGACCATTCTATTTGACAGTTTTGCATTTACTACATTTGGTGGGGATAATTAACACCCCTCGGTTTAGTGGAAGATGATCAAAACAAACATGAATTAAAACATGATTTTGCTCTTAACAACATATGCCTTACAAAACTGATGGTACAATGGCAGTATACGGTGGTGGCGTTATATGTAACTTGGAAACTTTCCATGATGAATTGTGTCACTGTGATTGTGTATACAACACGGAGTGATTATAGTTAAAAGTATAGGTCCCATAGTCCTTTTAATGTTCTATTTTTAAGTCATCAAGCTTAAAATAACTATAGAATTCAAGCAAGACAGTTATATAAGCATCTAATTCTCCAATTTCAAAAATGTAATGTCTGCAAAGTAATGTCCGCAACACATTATTCAAGACATGTTAATACTTTTTATTGTCTTTTTCCAGTCTAAAATAATGTTAATACCATTTAAAAAAAGCAGCACAAAAATATTGTCAAAAGAGCTAGACGTTTGGCTGAAAAATAAATTGAATTGTTTTTTTGTTGCGGACATTACATTTCTCTTACCCAAACTTTGATGCACCATAAATCACAGCAACACTAGATATTGTCTGATCTAACATTGTCATCATGTTATGTGAACTTTAGACTGTGTTTGTTAAGAAATATAACTTATTTCAAAGTTAAAGTGACTGAGTTATAATTATTTTAAATAAACACACTTTATCCACAGAACAATAGCAACAAACAAGTGCAGATTCAACGGTTTGCCGCAGAGTGGGCATGGGCCAAAATTCAAAAATCGTTTTGATTTATGATAATCCAATGTGTTCACTATGGAAACATGTGGTTAGCACCACATAATGTTGCATTTTGCAATTTTGCCATTTTCAATGTCTCATGTGAAATTGACCCTGGATATTAGGTTATCTTTTTCATTTGAGCATACAGATAACATTTCTACACAATTAGTCCTTATGAAGGCTTATTTCAAACTAAAAAAAGCGATTGTTTTTTAGAGAGAATGTGTGTCTGACATTTTATAGCATTGGCGCACAAAATAATTTTGGCATTAAAACATGAGAATATTGAGCTAAAAGCTTACCTGATGTATGTTTAAAATGTTTTTCTTTTTATGGTGTTTTTCAGTGCTTTGAGTAGAGGTTAATAGCTTTTGGTTTTGTCACCACAATTTGCCTTTGAAAATGTCAGCTGTCATTGTCTGTGTTAAAAACACCTCAGAAAATTCCTATTTTCTCACCTTCCCATCCTTGGTTTATATTGAAAATAAATAGATTCTAGTACCATATTGTCCTTTTAAATATATTTGAAGTAATTAAAAGCTTGAAAGATCATGTACAAGCACTGTGTTTTGGCTTGCACACTTTGTTGAATTTGAACACTTAGTTGCTGTTCTAAATTTCATGTTGTAAACATCTTGCCCAAAAAAAGCAAAGGAGTATATTTTATAGTTTTTGGTCATTTTCTAATTTTAATTTAATTTAATTTAAAAAAACTTTAACATCTCCCAAAAGGGCTTTTCAGATATTAATTACAAATGTCTAGACGAAGTCAATATTAATGTTAATAGATAACTAATTTAAAAACTAAGAGTCGTTTAAAAATTGTTTAAACAGATATGTTTTTAATGCTATTTTAAAACTTTTCACACTCTTTAAATTATTCGCGGATTTAACATTGTTAGGCAAGTCATTCCACAACTTTACTGCTCTGAACAAAAATGAGCATTGACCTGTCGCTGTTCGATACAAAGGCACATTCAGGGTATCCTTGTTATCCAATTCATATCCCAATGGATGAAAATTGGTTATAATATAGATATGTACTAATTTAGTAAATTAATTTTTTTTTGGTTTTTATATAAATTTGTGGAGATATTGCCCATTTAGGTGATGAGTGACATGAAAAACAAAGTGTCACCGCTTTAGAAATAAAAATTCTCATTGAAAAAACTAATTATATATATATAGGTATGCAAGTTCATTTAAACTAAATTTGGTCAATCATATATCACTAATGTTTGGTTGAAAAGACCAGATTTTTTCATGCATCTGTTTCTGAGATATTGCCATTTTAGTGAAAGCTCTTGAATTCAATCACATATTTGCCATATTGCTTGGGCGTTGGGAGGTTAAAACATTGTAACAGCTTGCACGTTAATGAGTTAATGGTGGCGAAATTGCAAATATGCCCGAACTTTGATGCTTCGTAACAAAATAACTACGGCTCTTCAGGCTCCTAAAATACACTTATTTTGTAGATTGAGATCTACTTTGTTTAGAAAGATTAATTTTAAAATGATGTGTTTGCTGTCGTTTGCATAATAACACACTGAAGGTAGTATATTTGAGAAAATATTGACCGGAAATTCAAGCTGTTCCAATGCGTAACCAACTTCCGGTTGCGATCCCTACTTTAGGTGATGAGTGACATGAAAAACAAAGTGTCACTGCTTTACAAAAAAAATTCTTATTGAAAAAACTAATCATATATCACTAATACTGTTTCTGAGATATTGCCATTTTGGTGATATTTCTTGCGCATTGGGAGGTAGAAACATTGTAACAGCTTGTGGCTTAATGAGGAGGTAGAAACATTGTAACAGCTTGCGGCTTAATGAGTTAACTATGTTATTTCCAGCAACAAAGGCAACTTTTGTCTGATTGGTCAGTTTTTAACATTACGCAATTGTCCGGTTGCTATGGAAATCACCAAAGGCCGAAGAAGAGTAAATTGTGTGTGTTCTTTCGAATTACTGTTAAAATACTGCAAATATTGATGGAAATATTATTTTAAAGATCTTCGGAAGAAGGAATTTTAAAATCTATCAACATTGGGATGATTGTTTGTGGATTTTGTTCTATTATGTCAAGAATCGAGGTGAACACACGTAATTGTATTTTTCTTTGGCCTTCGGTCATGTTGTGCAGTAATGGCTACAATTTGCTTTTGTGCTTTAAAAAAAACAATTAATGGTTACACACTTTATTTCAACATTTGATACCATATTTGTAATGTTGCCTTTATGTATTAAGAGCCTGTGGCAGGAAAATTCATTCAACTTTTTGTTGGTGTACTTTTGGACTTCTGTTGCTCAGAGTTTTAAACTACATTTTATACTGTTTAACAGTCTTTTTAAGGACTATTTACTGCAGTAGCACAGGGTCTGTATTTCCCTGTTGTGTTTGCGGAAAAAAGTCTGCAAATTCGGGATTTGTAAACACTGGTATACTCGAACAGTGTATTTGTAGGCCTTGTTATGCATGTCAAGTGCGAGCATGTTTGCAAACTATTGGTGTTCATGCAGAAACACAAACTGAATTGACCACCGGTATCTTTGAAGGAGGTATGTGCATCTCGTTATCATTTATTTTTTGTATTTGTTGCTCCATGTGTATGTGGCATGTATTTTAAAGTTTGACTTTTTGTTACTGACACAGAAACAAGCAGTCAAAGTTCAAGCTCATACCTCGCTGTTTCTGGTTAGTACATGTAGTTATTCTGTAAAAGTTTACTGGTTTACTCTTTCTATAAGCACCAAATATAATAGTCATTAGGGGAAAGTGCTGCTGCACTTCAATGTGTTAATATAAATTATTTTCTTTCAGGTGCAGAAATAGTTCAAGAGGTTGAGAACTTTTAACAGGCATACTTGTCAAGGGTATGCTAAGACAAAGGGTATGCTAAGACAAAGGTTATGCCAATTTATGACAGAGAGATTTAAATTGTTTTGTCATAATCATGGTGCCCTTCATTTATTTAATTTTATTTCTGCTTGTAAGGTTGATAATGGTATTTTGTTAAGGCTTTCGCACTGTACTAATGCACATATCAACGGCCTGCCCGGGGGGTACACCCCCGGGACAACCGGGGGGAAACGAGGGGGAATTTGGTATTTTAGCCGTGTATTCTGCCCGTGAACCCCGGGGAAATTACAAACTTCGCAATAATAGGACGATGGGGGGAGGGAAGTAGGGGACTTTGACATGACAATTTGAATTTTATAAATGAAGTGAACAATTGGTGCAAACTCAAAATCGCAGGCTCACGAAGAAAAATATCGATCGCCAACTTATTATTTATGATATTTTGTAGTTGTCTTGCTAAAATGTGAATAAATAAATACAGAATAGATGAGTGCCATTGTGATACCCCAGTTTGTATGATAATTTCAGGGTGTTAGCCAGAAAAAACCGTTTTGTCTGTTCAACGTAAATTGGGAAATTTTTTTTTTGACCGATCAAAGTCCTTGTGTAGGAATAAATAGTGTTTTTTCCAACGTGTTTCTTCTTAGATGCAAACAACAGTGGCTTGGTTTTTTCTATTTCATTTCCGGTGAATGAACACGGATGCACACCGATGCAGGCACTTTGTTTTGTACATTTCATTTCAGTGAATACACACCCAATATGAATGAAACGTGATACATTTTGAGAAAATAGTTAATGGAAAAAGTAAATAAAACGTTTTTTGATATAATAATATAAAATCAAATGCAATGCACTTTCTCATCAGAAAAAAATGAAAATCTTCCAGTAGACCCAGTTGGGAAAGCCCCTTAACTACTTCAATTGGGAAGAGTCCGTCAAACGGACGGACAGTATATGGGCTAGCTAACACCCTGAATTTTTAATTGTTTGTATGCTATTTATAATATGAACTACTTTATTCTAAGCCCCAGGGGGAGGGCAGTTTGACTTACACATTTTCCGGGGGAGGGAGGGGGAATTAATGCATTAGAAACATGTTTTTTCAAAGTCCCGGGGTGTCCCGGGGGTGTACCCCCAGGGCAGGCCGTTGATATGTGCATAACCAAGGGTTGAATACTCAGTGGGTTGTTTGTACTAGTATTTGTAGCATGACTATTGATAGAGCTCTCCATAATTTTTCATCTGCTAATATGAGTAATGTTATTTCTGCTTTGGATGATGCCATCAAGAATAGAAAACTACTACTACTAATCATTGATGACTATACCACCATTCACTCAACCCGAAGGCCTAAAGGTCTTAAAACATCTCAGGCTAACAATATGTGTACTATTATTTTTAAAGTTTTTCCAGAAATAAAAGCAATTACTCGCCCACCACCTCGGTTCTTACACAGGAGAGCTGGAATTAAGCCAGTAAAGCCACACGATCTTGCTAATGAGATATGTTCCAAGAAGCAGATGGTGAAGTTAAGCTGTACCTGTACCTCTTGCATGCCAGAGTTGACAACTTCCTTCTTCGACCCACTATTGGAGAGGAAGCGTTTGGAAACACATGATTCTGGTGCTTCAAC